>QUWJ01001280.1:0-13523 GCA_003430845.1 Xanthoceras sorbifolium
AGTTTGAAATGTCAAGGAAATTATCAAAGAAACCTGCACCAAAATTATATCAATCCTGAAAGCAATGATATTTATAGAGTAAATTTTCACAGTCATACATTGTTTTCCTAAATTTGATCAAGTGTTCTCCAAATGACTAGGGTTAGATCAGCAAACTATGGGCTAGTTTGGTAAAGATGTGCTATGGGAAAAAGCAGTTGTAACTCTAGCTTTTTTAAAAACAGTTGTAACTATGCTTTGAAAAAGCTACTGAGTATTTGATAACTGTATTTTTTGAAGTGATGTAAATTGAAAAAGTTGTATTAAGGTATTTGGTAAACTATATGGCTGAAACGCTGTGAAAATATAAAAGACCAAAATGAACATTAATGTAAAATTTATTTATTTATTTAGTTAATGGATATTCTGCTTATATACAATTAAGCATATTTAAATTTTTTATTTTAATTATGATATGAAAATAAATTCATATATATTTATTAATTATCTTCTAACATTAATTATAAAAACTAATTAATTATTTTTTTCAAATATTGAAGATAAAAAAAAAATAGGATATTTAAGAACACTATTTTCAATGTCTAAGTTCTTATCAAGTGGATATATAATATTTAAGGTTAGGTTTTTTTGTAATTTTAATATAAGAGGGAGGGTAATTGGGTCCAAAAAAAGATTTCATTAAAAGTTATGGTCAACTTCTCATTTAAGCTAGAAGCTTAAGTCAGATTGGACAAACTTCAACTTTGTAGCTTTGGGCTAGATTCTCCAATAAACCACTTTCAGAAGGTTTACCAAACAGATTTTGGACCACAGCGCTTATTTAAATGCTCTACCAAACTGGCCCTATATTTGCTTGCAGTCACAACTCACATCAGAAGAGATTTTATCATAAACTAATTTAGAGTGATATTACAAATAAAAATAAACTTTTAAATGCTAATTTTATATTTATTGTTATTCGTTCACTATGATTTTAAGTACCCACATAAAAATAGGTTGCATACATTAGTCCAACATTCACGTCGAGCCGGGAAAAATAAAAACAAAAAATATATATATATATGAAGATGTAGGAAAATAATTGTGTGGTTTCTTTTTTTCAATAGATACTATTATACAGCACTAATAGAGACATTATACTCTCTAAAATCCCAAAATAACAGCTAAGAGATATTTACATAATAAAAACTAACACTCTCCTAGGATTGCTCCTAAGAATCCTCATAAATCTCTGATTCCTAGAATCAAGAGATTTATTTTCACCAATATATATCATGACTTTACCTTCACTCATCATCAATCTAATAGACGTATCTATAATATCTAACAGCTTCTATAAGTTTCCCAAGTTGGCTTGCCTTTAATTCATTAATATTCATATGGTTTTAACTTTTTCCCCTCATAATGGATGTTGTCCCATGCATGCTGATGCAAGATGATTTAACCAGTCACTCGAATATAAGCAAATTATAAGTAAAATCAAGGAGAAATTATACACTAAGAAATGAAACTGGAATGCACACCTGAAGCATCTCCAAGGCTGATTTTCCTTAGACTTTTCCAGTATCTCACCAGGCAGCTCGTCAAACTGCAAATAAGAAGCAGAAAATTGTTCAAGAATTTTTACAATGTAAAATTAGACATATGGATATCACCCTATAAGGAATGAAATTCATCAACAGACCTTGTCACCATCTATCACAGATGCCTTAATAAACTCAATCTGATCCTCAAACACGAATCTGGAAGAAAAGGATCGTGATAATAATTATAAAACCAAAGAAACAATGAATACTATTTATTTTATTCAATTTCAAAGACAAGAAAAAAAACAAAGAAAACATACGGCTAATCATATTAATATACTGCAAGAGAGCGGCTTAAAATTACAAACAGGAACGTTTAAACAAATTTTATGAGCAAGAAATGCTGTATAAATTAGTATGTCATCGGACATTTAAGCTTACTGATAGTCATCAGACATTTGCTTTTTATTTTTAGAACCATATTTCAATGCTGCTTTTTTCCTGCGAAAATAAAAATAAAAAGATTTAAGGCTTAATATATGATGACCAACTACTATACTACTCCATTTCCATCCCCCAACCCAAAACAAAAGAAAAATAGCAAGAAACGGCTGCATAGGAACTGAGCAAACAGAACACTAAAAATGAAACAAGGCTTTACCCATTTGATGCTCCTCCCAAGCTTCTTGCTCGGCAAACGGGTTCATTTTTTCCCCAGCAGTTTCTTGACTGAGAAACATAATCGTAATTGGTTTAGAAGTGGAGAAAGTTTTACTTTTCAAGAATATAAAAATGCATATTTGTTGTGCTTAATGATACTTTCAAAGAAAATCTGGTTTAAGAGTTATGTGCAAATAATTTCAGTGATTGATAGATTTTTTTCCCCCCCTAACCGACCTGTAACGCTGCAAACTAACAGCAAATCTCTTTTCCTGATCAACACGTCCTTCATGATCATATGCTTCTGGCATCCTGTACTGAAAGACAATTAAACCAGTATCTCATATACTTGGATAAGAAACACTGAAACATGAGAAACATATTAAATAACGATTAAGCTCACATGATGTAAACTAAAACTTGTCTGTTTGATGTCAATAAAAACCCATAAGACCTTTTTTTCATACGAAACAGATATTGAAAGATCAAGAAAATAAGTACAAAGTGAACCTCTTGTTACTTACCTCACTCATTGTATCAACCTCCTCTGTCCGCTTCTGAACAAGATCATATATCTCCTTTTTGTACCTGCCAAAATATGAAACCATAATTTACGATTAGCAAATTACTTCTGCAGCACTTCACGGGGAAAAAAAGTATTTCATCAGTCATCACCATGACACAGAACTAAAACTAGGGATATTTACTAATTGTATAAAAAAACCATGGACTTGTATAGTTCTCATATGAATATGTCAGCTAAAATCAAACTTGTACTCAAAGCAAATAAGGGGATGTCTAGGAAGCTAAAGTCATTCTGGATGAATCTTGTGAAATTATATTACTAACTCGTTTGCAGACGAATATACTGTAGTGTTAAATCAGTGTTATTGAAGGTGCACCTAGGCACAAGGCACGCTCAGGCACCAAGGCTGCACCTCAGGCACGCACCTGGCACCTCTTCGATATTTCACAGCTTTATATTTCTTCTCTGTTATAGATCTTTGATTTTTTTTTTATATTTCATTGTCATTTTGTCAGTGACAAAACAGTCCACAATAAATAACAAGTTAAAAAACCTAAATTAAAAACAGGTTTAAAACCCTAAACGAAATAGTATATACATACTAAAACCTTTAGGATACAACTGTCAATCCACTATAACAGCTTGATCCCCGTGTTGCGTCTGCATAACGCAACATTACTGACTCAGACGACACAATCCAACACCACATATGAAACTCTAACTGAGACTACAGGTTTGCAAACCAATTGAAATACAGTTAGAACATATTCAAATAAGTTTGATATGATTAGGAGAGCCAGAAACTAATTTGAACATATTTGAGTTTCTTTTAATGTGTTTGCTACTTTGCTATAATATGATAATTGAATGTTAGTTGCTTTATGAATTATGATGCGTTATTTATAGTTTCTTTCGAGTCATTTTGCTTAATTACTTCAAAGAGAAATCCATATAAAAGCTATCATGCACCTTTTTAAAAAAGGTGCGCCTTGCCTTGCGCCTTGCACCTAAGCTCCAACAAGACCTTGGCGCCTCGGTGAGCCTTATGCCTTTAAAAACTAGGGTTAAAATTATAAAGGACATGTAAAAAACAATTTCTTAAAACTAATCATGATAGAAACTTTAGGTAAAATGAATTATTAGGTTTCATGCAGTAAGCTGTTTTGATGTTCTCTTATTTCAATTTCCTATGAAAAAATTTCCATTGGCACGAAAAGGAAGAGAAAATAAAAGACAGTAGTACTTTAATACTGACTTCATTCTCCTTTGTATTTCCGTTTATGCAAACTAATATCACATCTGCTCACAGGAGTTCCATACCCAGTTGAAATACACTCTAAAGGAATTTACCTTAATTAAGAATTAAGAGAGAAACTACAATGACCACTTTCATAAACTATTTTGCTGGAAGTGAAAAGGAATAGTTTTATTAATGTTATATCTATAGGCAATAACAACAACAATTACCTTAAATCTCGATATTCTTTATCCGTAAGCGCCACGCCTTCAAATAGATATTGCTCATCTACTATATCATCTCTGGAATACAAGTTAAGCAATTGCAAAATCAAAGAATCAAAGGAACAAAAATAAAAATAAAATAATAAGCTAGACAAAATGCCTAATAATTGCTACATAATATTTAGATGAAAATCATACAGAAACTGAACAGTGATATAAATTCAATAACACCAACATTTAATTCAATAATACCTGATTTCCTCCAGTTTCTTTTGCTCCCTCTTCTTTAAATATTCTTGTCTAGAAATTTTTCTGCAGCAGAGTCAATAAACAAAAAGTAGGTTAGAGAACTGGTATATCATAGTATACTAAGAATACCTCAATGCAAAAAATAAAAATTCTCAAATAGATTCTGGAATAACATGATAACATCCCTATAGCTAACATGGCAAGACTATACAACAAAAATCAGCACATGACCGATCCTTTTTCCTTTTCTTACCCCATAAAAGTACATTTTAAAATTCCATACAGACATCAGAAATCTGATTTCAGTGTTTGTTGAGATCAGATACAGGTAAGGTCCTAAATCGTGATTGTCATCTTGGAAAATTCATTAATAACTGAGACATGGGATCAGCTGTTGGAATGTTGACATCCTATATTAATCCCATAATTGGTATGATTTAGAGGGTTTTGACTTCATAGACTTGAACCAGGCTTTTGCACAAAAATGGTTTCAGTTCTTCCTTGGCTTTTTTAAAGAATCTTCAAGCATTGTATAACTTATAACATCTAGTGCTTTTCATTCAGTACTTTCATTTTACAATAAAGTTAAACACCCTCCTCTAACAATGATGTAGCCACCATTCAAAACACCACCCTGATATCACCCAAAAGATTTCGGTTCTTCTCTGTCATAAGAAAAGAAGTCATTGCTCATCACTCTATGTTCATTAGGTATTTCCATTTGATAAGAAAAGATAGAAACATGTAAGTTATGCTAACCAGTATAGTGGAGGCTTGCCATTGATCAACAGGCCACCGTCTCAAATTCTCATACCTCCATCAAAAATATGCAAAATTTTGCTCATTGCTCTTAACAATGAAACAATTTCAAACCACATTTACCATTCACTCTGAGATTCTTTCCTTATACATTGATTACCCTCGTTAAGTTGGTATTCTTTCCATTTTTCTTCTATACCTATTTGTTTGGCAAATCTGCCACTTAAATTGAGATCTGAGCTCCCTAAGATTTCCCCATTCTCATTTTTGTTCCTTTATAATTCTCTTTATCATTCTGTCACAAGATACACCTTCTACTTATATTTTGAAACATTAAACAACATTCACATGAAAGGTTGTTGAGTAATAAATTGATTTTTCTATGTACTCTAAAAGCAAGAAGCGTGTCTACCTCCAAGCCAGCAATGATAAACAAGAAGCTGATGGGCTTAGACAGGAAAAAAAGCGAATAAGATCTACACAAAACAATAAATAAAAAGAAAAGGATGGAACAAAATAGCTCCAAGTATTAGACAACTGTCCAAGATATATGCTTCTCATAGCTTCTTCCCAAATTATTATGGAGATTGTAACTTCTTAGATTTGGAATAAAGCATAAGAACACTATTTATCACAGTTCATATACCATATCTTAAATGACCCAAAAAAAGGGAAAGAAAATCAATCCTCAAAAGTTTTCACTACAATGTCAGGGTGCTTAACATTACAGGCTTATTTAATTTTGGACACATTTAATCCTCAATAAAGGGTCAAAATCTATCAATGTTGTTAGAGTACTTAAATACTATTCTATTGTTGGGCCATTTCCTATAAGCTTAAACTTTTAGATCAATTGATTACTAACATGATATCAAAGACCGGTAAAACAAGGGAGTCCTGGGTTCAAATCTCCCATGTGATTATATTTGAATTTGTTATTTGTTATGCATTTGTGTTTGGGTTCAAGCCACGAGGCAAGCTCATTGGTCTTGCACGTGAAGGGATGTGTTAGAATACTTGGATACTATTATTGGGTCATTTCCTATTCGGTTAAGATTTGGGTCAGTTGGTTCCTAACAAACGTTCAACATGTTCTCAAAATGAAGGCAACTATTATAAATAAACTATTTAACTTTTACCCAGATCAAGGATAATACAAACATCTATGCTTTCCAAAACCTTAAACAAATGGTATTCAAGCATGACCCTTTTGCTCCTTTAATTGAGATGGTGTCTAACTGAATCTTGCAAATTTGATCTAGCTGCCTAAAAAAAGGTGTCACGTCCTGAAAAACTCCACGGACACAACAAATACACATGTCCATGCACAAGATGAGAAGAGAGCGAGAGAGGGTAAACTAAGCAAACAGACAAACCTTAAATATTCAATTTCATCCTTCTCCTTAGCATTTGATCTTCGTATTGCCTCTTCTGTAGCAAAATAAAATGAATCAACATAATACAACATCAAATAGTATAAATAAATTCATTTTTTATACGTGCTTAGTTAGATTTGAATATGTATATTCGTGATATAATACCTTCGTCCTTTCGGCTTAATTTTGGCTCCATTAACTGCAAAAAAAAAAAAACAGACATTAATACACACACACACACATATATATATTAAACTCCAAAGAGGGAGGGCAAATAGTGATCATTATACTATATGTCCAACACCTACACTACCACTCGGGTGCAACAAAAGTGGTGAGTTGGTAGTTGACCGCCAGGCAACTAAAACCTCTCAAGTTTTTATTTTTATTTTTTATTTGGTAGAAAACAAAATAAGTTCATTAACAAAATCAGTGAACCAGTATCACAGATAACTGAAACCTCCAGTTAAGTTTGTCTGAAATATATTATAGTATCATAGATAAATATCACCATTAGACAACAATTTTGTGTACTTTTGATCAGTGTTCCAAAAATCGCGTGAGGGAACCAATTTAAGCTATTTAGGATAATTTAGGGATTCTGCCAACTAAAATAGAAAAGATAAATAAAAAGACTATTTATACACAAAAAAATAAAATACTGTTTATTTTTATTACAATCTTTATATTAGTAATGCTGATTGTGGACTATTTATTAAATGTTATGAATGGTTTCCTATTTTAGTGTTTTATTTTTTTGTATTATTTACCACTTTCGAATTAAGGCGACCATGTCGCCTCATGAAGATATAACCTCCTAGCAGATTTTAAAACATTGCTTTAGATACATCATCTGGATGCCAACATGATTTTCAGGAGCTAAGTAATATCAAGATTTCCCAAAACAGTCTGTTTTAGGTCTGGTCAGTAGTAATTATAAAGCCAGCAGCGAATGCAGTCACTTATGCACATATCACATAATGATACAAGGGAGTATATGCATGGGTTGCAGAAAAATTGATGGATAACAAGATTGAACTCATGGCTACCAAGATTGTAGGGTTCAGCAATTTAAATACCTGGGAACAAGGAAAATTTCAGGGGAATTATGGATATTAGAAGAAAAGAAAAAAAAAATTGAACACTTGAACTTAGGACAAGAGCAATGGTCCTAGCATATCCCAACATTAGAGTGTTTTGAGTAAAAAAAAAAAAAAAAGACCCATTATGTACCTTTCTTGTCACGGCCACATCACGCTCCTTCATATGTTGCTCTAATTGCTCCCTTTCTCTTTGATCACGCAGTCTTTCTTCCTCTGACTGCAAACAAAAAGGATCATGCAAATTTCAAAAGGTTAAAGAGGGGAGCAAAATAAAGGATACAAAAAGGCAAAAGGCATTCCTCAAAGAACCAAATTCTAAATCAGATTTCAAGCAAGCAAGTTTGAAAAGAAGATAAAAGGAAACGACTTCAAAAAAGACAAGATTGACAGCATTGTTGAAACTTTTGTAGGCATCACAAAATGGCAGCAAACCAGCAGCGCCACCTAAGGATTGAGACGTCACACGACAAGAGCAAGACCGAAAATGTATTTGAAAATAAAATATAGATTATAGAATCTGATCTTTAAAAGTCTATTCCCCAATAAAGATAAGAAATCAACAAGATAGAGAGAAACTCTAATTCAAATGGAGCAAAAAGCAAGGAACAACGCCAAATTAAAAAAAATACAATTTAAAATAATAAGATACCTCTGAACCATCATCTTCGTTCTTAGAAGTGCGTCTTTTAGTCGATCTCTCTTCTTCCACACGTGCAATCTCCTGCAGCATGGAATTTACTTAAAATGAAAGTAAAATGTCCAGAGAAAGACTGATCAACATCTTACTAGAAGAAACTGAAATTGAATTTGCAATACGGGTATGAACACCATGCCTCATCATCATCATCATCTTCTTCACTTCCCATCTTCTTTCTAAAACGTTTCTTATGTGTACGAACTTTTCTGGATTCAGGGGCAGCTGCAACATAAGACTTGTCATCAACACTGACAGCACCATCGATTTCATTGGCATCATCATCAGCATCCAAAATCGTATAACTCTTCTGCTTCCTCACCAGCATAGCAGCCTCTCTTTCCCGTTGTTGATAAAGCTGATAGAGCACCAAAAGGAATAACAAAGAAAGGTGATGTTAGAGTTACTTACTCTGGTGAAAGAATAAATCATTCATAGCAAAGTATTAAACACTAGCCACACTTGTGAAGTGAATAAATTCACACTACGAAAGGAGAAAAAAAGAAGCCAGAAATAACAACTTACATTTACACCAGATGCTTTCCGGGGAACTCTAGCAAAAATTTCTTGAGAGAATAAATGGGTCTCAGTTGATGAAGGAAATCCAAATTCCTCCAGCTTGCCGAAGACATCAGTTGCTGACACTGCTTGCTTAGCTGGAAAAGGAACAACAAGATTAAAAAACACATCTTAAAACAGTAACAGCAACTGTAACTATGCTTCTATGGTAGATGAAATAAAATGGAAAAAAGGAAAGTAAGGTTAACTCACTCATTCCAATAATATATTGCACAACAGTGGGCTGAGAATATCCAAGCAGTGACATCAACTTATCAGATACCCATGTCTTCAAACTATTTTCGCTCCCCATTTCTGCTGCACAAAAAACGTAATGGAAGAATTAAACCAAGCCAATACTTCAACATTCAACTAAAGGGTATTCTAAAACGTAGGAGCAAACACAAGTGCAGACTAAACTAACCAAAAAAACTATGAGTTCACATTCACAAAATCGAATTTTGTTGCTATGAAAATGTATAGAAATAGTAGAAAAGAACTAAACTCGAAATCAAAGAAACTGAAAGTTGCTAATAAAACTAGGAATTTCCAAATGCTAAAACTTCCACTTCAATAACCAAGTTCATTGTGAATAATTTAGAAAGTAAAATGAAAATATTAATTAAATAATACAAAAAAAAAAAAAACACTGCCAGCAACAACCAAGCTGAGTTAACTAAACTTGTAACCTTTCTTCATATTAATTTCTGGTAAATCAACCGAAGCACAGTACCGAAACCAAGACCGTTAAATGAACTATTAAAGCAACAATAAAGCAGTAGCAGCAGGAACAGGTTATGATAAAGAAAAACCCTGCGATTTTGTTTTACTGAAAATTTAATTAAAAAAATACAAGAAAACATTTTAATAAACCCAGTAACTTCTTTGACGAAGCTTTCAGCTAGCAGACCCTTATCAGCGAGTTTTGAGTAGGAGTGACTCTATTGTTACACAACGTGTACTGGTTGCCGACTTTGTCAAACAGATGGTGGGCACATATTATGTGCATGTTTTTTGTTTTTGTTCAACCCACCTTCCATTCACAGCCTAATCAAAGTCTCCCAATAGAGAATCATTCATGGGAATGGCGACAGACTAAATCAAAAAAAGTGAAAGGTTTCTAATAAAACTAGGAATTCCAACATCCACTTCAATAACCTACATAGCACACCCTAAGCCAAGTTCACGCAAAGAAACAAACAAGGAAAAAAATATAACTAGAAGCTTTTCCCAATACTGCTGAAAAACAAATAGCAGCTTCACTAGGCTTCTCAAAATAAGGGTCCAAACCCGGACCTCATCTAAACCAGGGGTGAACGTGGTTCGTTTCGGTTCGGTTTTGATAAGAACCGATAAAAACCGACGGTGAACCGAACCAACCAACCAAACATTATCAAGTGAACCAAACCAACCGAAACTGAATAGGACCAGTTTGGTTCGGTTCGGTTTGGTCTGTTTGTGGGTGATAGTTGCTTTTACAAATATAAACCAAAAATTCAATATAATCCTGTTGAAATAATATTCCAATGAATTTGCAATCTTAGTATTGCAACAAATAAATAGAAAACAAGCACCATTCCTCATGCTTACCAATTACCATTTTTTTAATTTTTGTATAAGCTTTATTATAGTTTCTAGAGGGTGATTAGTTGCTTTTATATACATATACTGATATACTGATATACATATATACAAGTTGTGAGGTTCCAGTGAAACCCAGATAAGAAGAAGTTGTGGTATGGTGAAACTAACTACTTTTCTTCTCCATTAATGGTATAAGCTATTTTTCAGACACTCAAACTTCAAAAGTCGATCCTCTCCTCTAGAGATAAGATAACCTACCTTTAATTGATAAAAAATCAAAAGAACAGCAGCGACGTACAGACCAAGCTGCGATAAAGGCAACGACAGGACCAGCATGGCAGAGAAGTGAGAGATGACCGGCGAAGAATGGAGACGCAGAGAAAATATGTTTTTGTGATTGTGAGTCTTAGGGGTGGGCATGGTTCGAATCGGCACGGTTTTGGGCAAACTCGAACCGACTCAAAATTTACACAGTTTTTTAAAAATCAAAACTGAACCAAACCGAATAGGAGGGCAAACTCGAACCAAACCGAACCGAAAAAATACGGTTCGATTCGATTCAGTGCATACGGTTTTGGCCTTATTGGGCCCAAATTAAATTAGTCATATTTTTTTTCAAAAGTACTGTTATTACATTTTATGTAGGTGAAACTTTTCAAAAAGTTTATTTTTTTGGAAAAGTATTGTGGTCGCTGTTCATGTTATATGAATTCATGAATAAATTCAAGTTGAAACCAATTCATAAAATAACTTATGGTTGTTGTTCCTGTTATTAATATAAATTCATGAATAAATTCAAGTTGAAACCAATTCATAAAATTCAACAGCTAAAAATCAACACTCCAAAAACCAATTCATACAATTCATAAAATTATCCAAAAATCAATTCATAACAGACTAACAGTCCAGAAACCAATTCATAACAGTCCAGAAACTATCCAAAAATCAAAAACCAATTCTTAAAAGTCCATAAACTATCCAACAGTCCAAAACAATAATCCAGAAAATTAGGCATAGAGAGTCCAGAAATCATAAAAATCCGAAACAATAATCCAAAACAATTCAACAGCTAAAAATGTAAAACAAAACTCAACAACTGTTATAATCGCAAAGCATCATTATCATCAGCTAACAAATGTTTTGACTATGAGAACGGTTTAGAATGAAAGCATTAAAAATGAATACAAGCCCACCTCCAAAAATGCCGTCCAATCACCAACACTCCAACAGCACAGACGGACCTCGGGGAGTTCAATTTCTGGCCAAAAAGAAAAAATCAAAGAAAAAAAAACCAATACAGTAAAAGAATATTTCAGCATACTTGTTAACCATATGAAGCAAGCATGACAAACATGCATGTGAGGTAATTATCACAATGCATGACATGTTTGGCTTGGAGGTTAATTTAACAGGTATCAAAATGCTTTACAAGCAGTAAAGTTTGACAAGAAGGAAAACGAAATTATGAAAATCATAGTGCTAGCAAATGGCGTGATTTATGATTACAACTACTAGTATTGATTACACTAAATATTACAATGATATAATCTTAATAATAAAAACTTCAACAATGTACAGAAACTACATAAAATTCATACTCCGAGCAGAAAAATAAAGCTCGTGATGGATGAAAGGACCAATTGAGGAGATCTTAAAACTGTCTCACTCTAAGCTGGTCCTGTTCGAAAATTAATACAAACTCACTCCATAAGATTACATCAACAGTAAAGACACAAAAACTAAAATGTCAAGTGACCCTAGCTAGGGCCATACCCAAGAAACCCAAGCAGAAGTCACTAAGGCATTTAATCAAACATCTACCATGCAGACTTCTCAGGTTGCTGTGGCAGTTCAACAAACACCTGGTGTGCAACCAGCTGAGTTACAAAGTCACCTTGAACCATGCCAAGCTGACCATGGGTAAAACGGGAAAAGAAGAAAGAAGAAATTCTGTTTTCAAAACAGAAATATTCCAGTCTGTTAGATCCCAACAGACTGGCAATTGTGTCACACAAACCCTATGGCTGCCATGTCAGCCAAGGGTGCTAATCTATGAAAAATTCTGTGCATAAATAGGATTGTTTTACTGTAAATCAAAAATACAAGAAATACAAAAAGAATAGCTAAGATTCAAATTGAATACCTGTTGTTTCTCCTTTTGCTGTTTTCCTTCTCTTCTTGTTTCCGCTCCTGTGAAAACACAAAAGCAAATATTACTCAACAATCAACATATATACGGCACAACACCAAAGTAAATGAACATTATCAACGACGGTACCTTGAGAATGTGTGGGATGTCCTTCACAGACTTCAGAGTTTCATGGAAAGACGAGAGGAAGACGGTGGACGAGAGGAAGACGAGCGGCCGACGAATAGGAAGACGAGCGGCCGACGAGAGGAAGACGACGAACGAAAGGAAGACGAGCGGCGCAAGGAGGAGAGGATTTCTTTTCCGATTAGGTTTTTTATTTATTTATTTTATATACCGTGTCGGTTCCGTTCGCGGATAGGAAGTACTGAAGTGATCGGTTTTTTAATTTTATCATCCTGACCGATCCATTAAGTATATTGAACCGGTCTAAAATCAGTTTGGATAGATTTGCTTCGATTCGTCAATTTTATATTCAGTCCTAATATAAAGGGTTTCAAATTCGACTCCAAACTCTTTATATAGATTTCCGGTGCAGATTTAAACCCGGTGCATAAAATATACCGATTTTATCTTTTTTTATTTTATTCAATTATTTATTCATATTTTAACCCGAATTATTGTGTTCCAAAATTTATTTTTTTTAAACTGTTGAATTTTTATTACAGTTTGTTCATGGCATAATTTGGAAACCAAATTGTACTGTATATTAGAACTATTTGTTTTCTTGACCAAGATATGATTTTAACAAAAACTATTAGACTATGTTTGGTACATCGTATTGGATTGGATTATATGATATTATATTGGATGGAATCATATAAAATTGAATTAGATTAGATTTAATACAATATAATTCCTTATTTTGCGCACTATTT
>QUWJ01000579.1:0-24075 GCA_003430845.1 Xanthoceras sorbifolium
CATTCACTTGCATAAGGCACTTGCATCTTAAGGAATTCATAATCTTAACTGAGATACAAGTCAATTGATTAAAAGGTGGAGTAACCAACTGCAAATCTTTAGTTTTTACAAAAATAAAAAGAAAAGAGCAAAGTACCTCCTCATCCCTGTGCATGAAATTCATGAAACCATCATAATGATTGTTGTGATGAGGACACTTGGGAGCATTAACTGGGAGCATCAGGTAGTTCGGTCCAAGGCGGTGCCTCTGGGTATCACCATAGGCAAAGATTCGACACTGGAGCATCTTATCATCTGAATAATAAATTCCAGGCACCACAAGACCTGGGTTAAACGCAAGCTGTTCATTTTCATTGAAGAAGTTATCAATGTTCTTATTCAAGACCATACGACCAACAGGCTGCAAAGGTATGATGTCTTCAGGCCACCACTTAGTCACATCAAGTGGGTCAAAGTCTAATTGGTCCTCAAGGTCAGGATCAATAGTCTGGATGTAGAGCTTCCACTCAGGATAGTTTCCAGCTGCAATTGATTCATAGAGATCTTGAGTGGCATGGCTGTGATTAGCTCCTCCAATCTTGATTGCCTCATCATCCATCAAACTTTTAACTCCACAAGTGGGTTTCCAATGAAATTTCACATAGTTTACTTTCCCAGCCTTATTGATCAGAGTAAAAGTTTGAACACCAAACCCTTCCATGTGCCTGTAGTCTTGTGGGATGCCCACATCATCATAAAACCAGGTAAACGTGGACAAGCTTTCAGGCAGGTGAGAGCAGAAGTCAAGGATCCTCCAGTTCTCTTGGATATGACTCTTTGGGTTAGGTTTAAATGCATGGATAACATCAGGAAACTTTATTGCATCACGGATGAAGAAAACAGGGAAATTGTTTCCCACAAGATCAAAATTACCCTGGGTTCACAAGAAGTCACAATAAGAACATATCAACCAATAATAGGGAAACTAACAACTTGAGAGCGCAAAACTAAGTAACCTTCCTAGGGTAATGTGGATATCAGATAAGTTCAATGTACAAGTAAGATCAATCTAAGACCTTAACCTTGGTGAAAGAACTTGAGGTTATAAACTATTCCAATTAATAGGGAAACTAACAACTTGAGAGCGCAAAACTAAGTAACCTTCCTAGGGTAATGGGGATATCAGATAAGTTCAATGTACAAGTAAGATGAATCTAAGACCTTAACCTTGGTGAAAGAACTTGAGGTTATAAACTATTCCAAATTAATACGCACTATACCCTTTTTTTAAGAAAAGACCACATAAGCTTTTGTTACGTGTACCTAAGACATCCATCACAATTAACCAGCCAAATGATTCATCATATTAACTGACCAAATGATTGTGTTCATGGTCCTGGTATTGGATACACAGTTATCTTTCAATACTTTATAGTGACAGAAGAAAGTATAAGATAAAGCCTCACCTCTCTGGTGTAAAACTTACTGCAAATCCGCGAGGATCTCTCAAGGTTTCAGGGCTCCCACGCTCATGGATAACAGTGGAAAAGCGGATGATGAGAGGTGTTGAACCCCGGGGGCTCGAAGAAAATCAGCACATGTAAGGTGAGAAATATCATGGGTGACCTCAAAGAAACCCTTAGCACTAGCTCCTCTTGCATGGACAACACGTTCTGGAGTCGCTCCCTAGCAAAGTGGGCAAGTTTCTCCACCAGATGATAATCCTCAAGGAGGACAGGACCTCAACAGAAACAGCTGAAATCTCTGAACTAAAATTCTTAATCACATACATCAAAGGAAAAAAGCAAATGCACAAAGAGCTAAAACAATTTCATGTGTAATATGATTTCAACAATAATAAATTATTAGCCTGTCAAAAGGGGAAAAAATATATTCTGCACTGCCCAGATGACCATCCTTGACTAATTCCATATATACTCAACAAAGTCCTTATTAATTTTCTGGGTATGATAAGACCGTAATTTGATTAAATAACTTTCCCTATGAGAATAGTCATTGATACTCTATACAAATGACTAAACCATCTTAATTTAGACAAGTAATAAATCATAGAATCAACTAGCAAAAACATTATCAAAATGTATGTAGGAGTTAACATTCCAATAAGACTTAATATTATATCCATAGTGCAATGATGAGAAAATTGGCAATAAAACTAATCAAACTTGAAAACTCCAGTTCCAACCAGTCCGCTGTTTCACCATATTCAAATTTCAATTTCTTAAATGGCACAAGTCCAGTTCATTTTAGCAGATTCAACACTATCAAAAACAACAAAACTATAATCTTAATTATTCAACACAGAAGTTGCTAAAATCTATCATCAAAAACAGATCTACCTATAACAGAAATCAATTACAAGTTATATAATTAATTACCTCGACGTCCAACAGTCAGTGCATTGTTGTCGTTCCAAACTGGAGCTCCGGCATTTGTGGTCATGAAAGGTGCATTGAAAGTACTGGAAGGAATATGCTGCAGATCACAATACACACACAAAACAAATTAAAACAAAAAAATATAATATATATACCAACTAACGATATCATAAACATGAGAACAAAAAACCTACAAACTTCTTATTTTCTACTAAACCAAACACACAAACAAAAGAAAAAAAAAACGATTTCAAATTTTTATTCATTTTTTTCCTTCGAATTCATTTCTCAGTAATTAATTACGATACCGGAGTCTCAAAGAGAAGGCCGCCATGAAGCAGATTGCAAGCGAAACTGAGAGTAATTTGCAATTGAAATTCAAAGTAGAAAATTTTGAATTAGCGAAAACAATTTTTTTTTTTTTCTCACGCGAGTGTTCGCTCCAAAAAGCATTTAATTTCTCTAGATTTATATATGTAGTAGCCAAACAGATCTAATTAAATTACTCTTTTTTGGGCCCCCAATAAGTGACCCGAGTTTAGATCCATCTAGTAAACAAAGTTTTAATTGTAATATGTTAATTAAAATTACTTTGATTTTCTTTTTTGTAAAATTTTAATTATATATTCAATTACAAATAAAACTTTTCGTTTTATGTTTGCAATAAGTTTTTTTGGATTTTATCAAAATATTTAAATTAATATATTTATATACTATCATAAAATGATGACAATAATTAATTCGTGTTGATGTTATTGCTTTTGGAAGAGCTTCTGAAATTACTTAAAAAAAAATTTGTAACTTTTAATTTTTTTATTTTTTATTTTTGATCCGATATCGTTTCGATGTGTATCAAAATATTTAAATTAATATATTGATATACTATCATAAAATAAAGAAGATAATTAATTCGTGCGGATGTTAATTTGTTTCGATCTAATGTTAAACATTATGAACATGATTTCTAGATAAATCGATTTCGATATTTTAAAATAACTAAATAAATATGTGATATCACTTAAAAAATAAATCAAATAATATGAAAGCAACCAAAAATTATTTTCAAAAAAATGTTTCAAAAGCTATTTTACAATTTAATACAGGTGATACACACTATTATACACTTAGTAAAGTATATCACGTTATATTTATATCGTATTTTTCGTGTTGATGTTTTTCTCATTTGTAATTGAAAAGTGTAATATAATTACTAGATCAAGAAGTTAACAAAAAAAAAATTAATTTAGATTCACATACTAAATATAATAAATAAAAAAAAATTAGATTTGTATACTAAATTAAATGGAAAATACTATAAAATACTAGATCATATATGTATATTAGGGTCAAATTTTACACAAACAATAATATTTTTACACTTTAATGAAAACTATAAAGAAATGAAACACGACATAGGATCTGTCATAAGAATATATAAAAATTTAAAAAGTTGACAGATCATAATTTTTGTATACAAAATAAATATAAATACTAGACAACATGTGCATATTGAGGTCTCACTCAAATCTGCACAGACAATAGTGTTTATATATTCTAATGACAAAAATCATAATGAAATCAGACAAAAATCATAATGAAATCAAACGTAATGTTCAGATTCGAGTCGCTATTGGTATGTTTTAAAAAAAAAAAAAAAAAAAGACGCGACCTAGAATCTATCATAAAAACGTAAAAAAATTTAAAAAGTTGACAATCACGATCCATTAGTTCAAAGGAAAATAACAAAAAAAAAAAAAAGGAATGATCCACACATCATGATCGTAATAAATAATCCAAACGCAGAGAAAGAAATCATTAAAAAAAGTGTAAACAATTCCATTTCTACGTAAAAAAGAAGAATCAAAACAAGTAGATCAAAATGCAGCAACAAGTATCAAAATGATCACACTCGATAGTAGACTAAATCAAAAGCAAAAAAAAAAAAAAAGAAGAAGAAGAAGAATAAAGGAACAGTACTTTGTATGGATCCATGGTGGCGAGAGGTAGAAGATGAAGTGAAATGGAGAGAGAGTGTGTTTCTTTTGGTAGAAGAAGGAGAAGATGGTAGTGTGTGATTGTGCTGTGAAATGGCGATTATTTATAAAAGGCTCGTGGCGGGCACCAGTACTGATCGCCGATTTAATCGTCATCTGATATAAAAGCGAGAAGTCAAGTGTGTGGGACCAGCCACCTAGAGATGTTTCGTCGTTTTGTGGGGTAGTTTCTCATACGATTTTGATCGGGTGAGTCCTTCTTGTTCTTATATTTTTTTTTTACTTTTTTGTTCAATGAGATCAACGGTCATGATTTTGTATAACTTTTCTACCGAAAATATCTCTTGGTAATACTTATAAAATAGTTCAGGGATTCACTTATAAATTAAAATAATTAGAGCACCTCCAATATAAATATATTTTTAGAAATATTTTCATTATAAATATATTTTTAAGTATAGGGTATATATCATTATTTTTAAATAATATAAATTTAATTTGTTAAAAAAATTATAGAAATATATTAAACTTTTCCAATATAAATTATAAATAGTAATTTCGAATCAATCACCACAAGCCATTTGTCACATTCTCTCCCAATTTAATATGATAATTAAATGCACTGAGAAAATTAAAATTATTTTATTGGAAAAAGTTAAATCATAGTCAGCATATCAAAGAGGATATCTACAATTAGAAACTCTATTTGATATTCTCTAACTTTTTTTACCACATCATATTAATATTAAAGTAAATAATTGTATTGGATAAGATTTTTTAAACTTTTTCAATACAAATCCTATATGGCACTCAATTTTTTCCAAATACATAATAGTATTAGAGATGCTCTAAATATTTAAATAGTATCAGATCAGTATTTATAGATAATATAGATATCTTATCAAAAAATTATAGAAATATAATAGCATTAGAAATCTCCAATATTATTATACATTTAGAGAAAATTGAGTGTCACATAAGATTTATATTGAAAAAGTTAAAAAAATTATTTCCAATGCAATTATCTAACTGCAACATTGATATGATATAAAAAAAAAATAGTGAATATCAAGTAGAGCTTCTAATTGTAGATATCCTCCTTAATATGTTCACTAGGATTTTTAACTTTTTTCCACCAAAATAATTTTATATTTTATCAATACATTTAATTGTCATATTGAATTGGAGAGAGTGGATGATAAATGACTTGTGGTGATTAGTTCGAAATTATTTAAATACTTACGCTGGAGAGGTGAATATACATTTATATAATTTTTTTAACAAGTAAATCTATATTATTTAAAAATATTGATGTAATACTATTTAATTACTTAAAAATATATATTTATATTAAAAATGCGTTTATAATTACTGTACAATTTACTAACCATTAACTAAAATAAAGAGAGAGTTTATTTATGGGTTGGATCCTTCTTTTAGTAAACATTGAAATGACAAATTAAAAATAAATTTATTTTACTAATCAGTAAATGCACACTATGAAAATAAAGAATCTTATTAAATTAAATAATTATTTATAAAAAAACCTAAACACCGACATTTCGAGATTCAACGGTACATGAGTCATGTGGGAGAAACTCCCCACACATATCCCAATGAGCGAAAAGGTGAGATACACACACACGTGTGGTACCAAATGTATATAAGTACAAAGCATGGAATCAATTTTCAAATGGAATCGTTTATTAAAAAATCAGAAGTTTTTAAAATTAAAAAAGAGCTAATTGCACTCACACCCCCTAAGGTTTGGCCAACTACAGGTAAAATCAATTTATCGTTTATTAACAATGACACCCCCTTGACTTTAGTCAAAGTGAATAGTATCAGGGGTATTTTCGTCTTTTTCAATTTTTAATTTTATTTTATTAAATAATAAATCAAAAATTAAAATAAAATAAAAATTATTTAAAAATTAATAAAAAATAAAAAAATTAATTTAAATCCATTTTCCAGATCGAATCTCAACCGTCCATCAAGATTAATGAAGGGTTGAGATTCAATCTGAAAATGGATAAAAAAAAAAAAAAAAAAAAAATTTTTTTGGGATCTTCGAAGAACCCATCGAAGAACCCAGAGGGGTTCTTCGATCTCTGGGTTCAGATCGAAGAACCCTTCTGGGTTCTTCGATTGAACCCATCTGGGTTCTTCGATCGAACCCAGATGGGTTCGAAGAAAACTGGGTTCTTCGATCGAACCCATCTGGGTTCTTCGAAGAACCCAGTTTCTGGGTTCTTCAAAGAACCCAGAAAACTGGGTTCAGATCGAATCGAACCCAACTGGGTTCGATCGAAGAACCCAACTGGGTTATTCGAAGAACCCAGTTTTGGTTCTTCGAACGAAGAACCATCGAACCATGGTTCTTCGTTCGAAGAACCCAGAGGGTTCTTCGATCGAACCCATCTGGGTTCGATCGAAGAACCCAGAAGGGTTCTTCGATCTGAACCAGAGATCGAAGAACCCTCTCTGGGTTCTTCGATGGTTCTTCGAAGATCCCAAAAAAATTTTTTTTTTTTTTTTTTGATCCATTTTCAGATTGAATCTCAACCCTTCATTAATCTTGATGGACGGTTGAGATTCGATCTGGAAAATGGATTTAAATTAATTAATTTTTATTAATTTTTAAATAATTTTATTATTTTATTTTAATTTTTTGATTTATTATTTAATAAAATAAAATTAAAAATTGAAAAGACGAAAAATACCCCTGATTACTGTTCACTTTGACTAAAGTCAAGGGGGGTGTCATTGTTAATAACGATAAAGTTGATTTTTACCTGTATTTGGCCAAACCTCAGGGGGTGTGAGTGCAATTAGCTCAATTAAAAACGTTGATCCTTGTCTAACCAATATTAAACCAT
This sequence comes from Xanthoceras sorbifolium, assembly GCA_003430845.1. Lineage (NCBI taxonomy): Eukaryota > Viridiplantae > Streptophyta > Magnoliopsida > Sapindales > Sapindaceae > Xanthoceras > Xanthoceras sorbifolium. The sequence continues at coordinate 7,252 of QUWJ01000579.1, forward strand.
TGTTGACAGTAAAAAATGAATTAGACGGTCAATTACAAGTCAACGAAGTCACGTGAGGTCATCTTATATTTGTTGAGTATAGATGTGGTAAAAAAGATAACTATTACCCCACGAATGAGTTCTCGCGGGATCTGTAGAGCACTCGACTTAGACTTTGGGGTTTGTATACCTATCAAAACAGAGAAACACCGGTCAGAGGTGCCGACTCTCGCTAGCGATCCACCTCCACGATCAAGTCAGTTTTAAGATTTTCTTAAGAGTAAATGAATAAATCAAGTATTTCTCTGGGTAGTTGCTTTCTCTCTCAAAAATTGTGTATCTTAATTCTCATAAATACTTGTATTTATAGTCGCAATCTCTCCTTCTCGTTGACCTCTATTACGGGTATATGCAGATGTTGCAGAAGTCGTTCAGGAGGTAGGCAAAGAGATGTTTCCTTAAACGTGTAACATTCGTCTCTTCATCAGACTTGCTTTTAATGCCAGAGGGTTTTTGCTTTGTTGAATGGTAACCTACGCCTGTCATCGTATTTAATGCGTCTACTATGCCCTCTGCACTCAAGCCTTCCGCTTTCCAGTGATCAGACTGTTACTGCTCGCAGTGTGTTAGCATTGCTCCTAACAGGCCCAATCCCTCTTTTTCGACTTGTCTTGGGTCGTCGGGTCTTGTGCGCGTCAGCGATGATTTTCGAGAAGCTCGTGGTACTTACAAGGTCTTTGCCGTCTCCGGTAGGCAGTCGTCGAGACCTCTTTCCCTTAGGGGCCATCGGATCGCTCTCAATGAGACACGTACTCATAGTTTTCTCTCTTGGAACCATGCTGGTAGTTGGCGATGACATGGCCATTTATGGCGAAATCTTACATATAACAACCATATATTAAAATAGTTATTAAATTTCCAATCGAATGGTTTGATTAAAAAATCAGAAAGTTACACATCCACTTATAGTAGAGTGGTTAGTGCACCTCCCTCCAACCTCAATGATGAGGGGTTCGATTCCCACCTTGTACACGTGTGGGTAGTTTTCCTCTCCCCTTATTGTAGGAGTAGTATTTTCCCGTTATGGGAGTAGATATCCGGGCCGTGCGTTTAGTGATTAATCTCGGCAGGTCCCGGCAGTTGTTGATATTGTAATTGTACCCCTTTCAAAAAAATCAGAAAGTTTTAAAATTAAAAAAATATTGAATTCACACAAGTTTCCTTATCTCAATGGTTAGATATTTCAAAATCCTCTAAACCACTGAGGTTCAAATCTTTATATAGTCATGTAAATATATATTCCTACCATTGCCTATAAAAATATCATTGTGTGAGTAACATCTCCCCCGTTTTGGGAGTAGACCCCTCCCATTATTGGAGTAGTTGTTTGGGACAGGTAGTTCTCGTCTCCAATTACTGGAAGTAATTGTCTGGGCCGTACAGTTCTCTGATCCGTAAAGATATCAGATTTTAAATAAAAAAAATTTGGATCCTTGTCATAAGTACTATTAACTATATATTCAAAAAAATATATAATTTAATTTAATTTTAGAATACTTTCTTTTAAATAAAATTTGTAATCTCGTTACAAATTTGTGCAACTTGCACAACTAGTACTACTAGAGGCAGCAAGTGGAGTTACAACGCTTGGTAGTCAGGACGCTCCCAAAGAAGTGCACGTTTTGTTTCTTTGTCCAATTTTGGTCTTCTTCTCAAAATAGAATTATAACGTGTCAATTAATTTAATTGATACGTGACAATTAAGTCAAATTTACGTAAGCTAACGTGTGTATATTATCGTGGAATTGACATGCAACAAGTGAAGTTTACGTGTATATATTATGACGGATGGTCCCGGTGGCGGCATATTCTCCATTTCTGCTCCACCGTGTTGTTGTCGTCATCTATTGCTGGAAAGCATGAATTTGCTGGTTTCAACAATGGCAGCTGTTGTCACTTGCAGGCATCGTACTCGGTCGAATTGTATTGGAAGAAAGTGCGATTATGGAATCAGTATTAAAAAGATGGTGGTGATTAAACCGCAAGGTCAGCATTGAGATAAATATACAAGTCATTGTCGTTTTGAAAAAAATGGAGGAGGTGGTGCTCAAGATAAAGGTCAAAATTTTAAATGAATGTTGTAGAATCAAGGAAAAAACAGAGCAAATTATTGTCAACCGAGACGAAAAAAATCGCAGAGAACAACAAGATACGAGTCTACTAGTAACATCATTAAAAAATATATATATTTTAAAAAAAATTATAAAATTATAAAATTAATTATAAATTTATCGAAATATATTGAAATTAATCATTAAACGAACATTCTACCTACTTCAATAATCAAATACATCTACACCATAATAAGGGAAAATACTTCAAATATATATAGGTAAATCCGCATATTAAATAAATAATTTTAATGTAAAAGCTTATCTCACAATTTACTGCAACAATAATAACAAATTAATTATCGATAGATGTTGCTCAAGGAAGTTGCACTCACGGATTCGAATTTCCTCCAAAATTAATAGAAGTAAAAATTATCAATAGATAATGAGATGGAATTAAATTGAATTATGTTAAAAGTTCGGAGTAATACAATTTAATTCAATATATAATTTTGTACATCCACTGGTAGTAAAGTGATTAGTGTATATTACTCTTATCCTTAATGGTGAGGGGTTCAATTCCCACAATGGACATATGTGGGTAGTTTTCTTCCCTTATTGTGAGAGTAGTATTCTCCCTCTATGCGAGTAGATATCCGGACCGCACGTTTAGTGGTTAATCTCGGTAAATTCCGACAGTTATTAATATTGTAATTATACTCCCTTAAAAAAAATTAAATTTCAATTTAAATAAGTTTTTATTGAACATTCACTCTTAGCTTAGAGATTTTTATAATTTTGTCGTATTTGTGATGGGAGGAGAGATGTTTCACTCGGTGTTCAAAGAGTAAGTACTTGTAGGTATGGAACAAGAAGACAGAACGAGTAGATTCAGATAAACTTTTGACTCGTCTTGATATTGGTTCGAGAAGAAAATAAATAAATAAGTATTCCTTGGATAGGTGACTGATTTCTTTAAAAATCAAAACCAGTTAGTTGAAAAATAATGAATGATGGATGGGAAAAATTAATATTAAAAGAAAAAGGCACTGAAAATTGAAGACAAAATCACAAAAGCATATTCAAATTTTATAATTGGAATACAATAAATAATTGAGAGGGTTGATTAGTCATGGGTTCATTATTGATTCCATAACCATTCATGCATAGTCACTTGGTCCCATGCACTCAATGCAACTTATCTTATCAAACTATTTCACGATTTCGTGTTATAAATAACCAATCAAATAAATTTTCTACACTATATATATTATTTTAATAATCGTGTGCGTTGCAATCGGTACATATAAGTTTTTTTTTTCTACATTAAATAACATAAAACATATTGTCATGAGACCGTGTCTCAAGATAAAATCACTGACTTTTGGACACGAAAAAAAGGTCCATGTTAGTTTAACTCACTCTTGTGGAGTTTTGCAAGAGAGATCTAGAGCAGAGAATAATTTTATTATATTTATTTTTTTTACGGGACTGATAATAGGTCAGGCTCGATTCTAAAACAATCTAAATAATTATTTTATAACTTAAAGATAATTTTCGATGTTATGTATATTTTTACGTAAAAATATAAAACTCGAATACTCATAAACTTAACTTAAAATTAGTGTGTTATGTTATTAAATAATTAGTCTGAATAATTACTCTTATAATAAAAAAATATCTCTCAATATTTATATTTTAATATATAAATATAAAATTCGAATAGTTATAAAATTTAACAAAAAATTAACCTCTGTTATTATTTTAATTTTATCTATTTATTATTTTTAATTCATAAGTGGGTTATTGGTGGACTAATTTATCATGAAAGTGGTCAAATTAAAACCTAATCATGTATATTTAAGTACTGAGGACAGAATATGTATTTTTATTAAATAAATTTTTAAGTAACGTGATACGTCTATTTTATTAATATTTTATTATACCAACATTATATAAATTCAAATCTCAATAATGTTTTTGGATAAGAACAAGGACTGTAGACAAAAGGTTAGCCACAAATGGTGATTTTTTTTTTTTTTGGGTCCATGTTGTTATCCAAATTTTTTGTTATTGAAATTAAAGATCGACCCCGTGGAAAGAAAAATGATAAAATGAATCCAAACATATATGAGAGTGGAGGGTCTACACCAGTGATTATAACATATATAATTCCACCAAGACTATTATTACTCTCTCATTTTCAATTATTGTAAAAGTAAGTGCAACAACTTGTTAATATCCTAAGCGGACCGCAACACCCTTTGAATTCGTCTTCTTGATCATGACTTGAGTTTAGAATTAGAAAAAAAATTATAAAAAAGTAGATTCCCGAAATTTATTTATCTAATTAACTTAATTAAATGAATTATAAATTTATTTTATAAAAAACAGTTAAAAAAATGAGATAAACTAAACTATAATTAAAATTTTTTATTTTATTTTTTTAGATATATTATTTTGAGATATTTTAATTTTTTTAACAGTTAAATACAATCAACTGTTAAATTGAATAAAATTACAGTGTAGTTAATGTACTTCAATTTTAGGGTAATTAGGTTAATGTTAATGTCCGCACCACATTTTCTAACTTGTTATATAGGGAATATTGATAGTGATATAATAATTATAATATATTTTAATAATATATTTTTATCCTATATGGAGAAAAGTCGAAGCGACTTTATGAAAAACAGTGAAGAGAGGAGGATGGACTCTCAATTATTATGAATAGTTAATAATATCTTTAAAAGGGCTTTTAAAATAATATTTTTGATATTTTAGGTTTAAAATTTTTTTTGAGGGTGTTTAAATATTTTATAAAAGAGTTTTAATTTTAAAAAATAAAAATATATAATTTTTATAAAAAAAACTTCTAATTAAAATTTAAAATAAAATCCCGTAAAACAGGACCACGATCCTGTCTTCTAAGGTCTATTGTCACTTTCGATCTGTGTATGATTTGAGACTGCACCCGCAGATCTGGGACCAACCAAGCGGACCAGGACAGAATGGGTTGCTTTCTCGGTAGGGTAGGTATACATGATGCGCTACCATAATCGTTCAAACGATCAAATCTCTGCTACATGGACTAGACAACAAAACTCATTATAATGACTCATTTCGTATCCTTTTGATTCAATAAGTGCACGGCGATGTGCTGGATTTGAGGGGATAGTTTGCATTACAGCTAACTCGTTCGATTAAAAAAAAAAAAAAAAATAGAGTTTGTTACTGATCAACTACGTAAACTGAAGTATAGTAGAGCTAATAGAAGTGATCAAATAGACATGCCATGCAGGAACAAATAATAGACCACTCTCAGTCTCATCAGACCATACAAAAACCTGACAATAACACATAAACTACCTGTCGTGTAGCCAAATCATAAATAATTATTTACTGTCATGTATTGTGCCAGGTTTGTAAACCTCTCTACATGTTAGATTTGTGGAGACAGAACATAAAATCGTGAATTTCTAATGACTTATTTACGGTTTTTAAGAACTATGTATCTTCCCAAACCATAAATTATGTAACACAGTATTGTATTCTGATACAATACAATTCATACTTTCTGGTCCAAATAAACATTTTACATGTGCATCATATTATCTCAATGAACAGGTTCTACACAAAATATACATCCAACACAAAAACAAATGAGAAAGAGAAAAGGAAAAGAAAATAATGAATGACAGACTTGGTCAGGATATTGAACATCAACAAGAAACTAAAAAAAAAAATTTGGTTACTATTAACTAGAACATCTTTATAAGAAAAATTCCGCATGAAATTTGAACAAAGAGAGACAAATTCTAGGGAATTTTGCCCTGAAAACTAACTTCAGAGTTGTTCTGACTTACTCATGAGCTGCAAAAGAGCATTAGCCTTCCTCTGCGCTCTACTGGTTCCGGTCTGTGTTATTTCGCTCAAATGCTCATACACACCATACTGTAGTGCTGCTAGTATGAAGTTAGAAATTGTTCGACCCCAGCTCGAGTAGGACTGCCGTTGCACACTCCTTGTTCTTACATGTCCCCTCTCGATGATTTCCACAAGGGTTTCGATGAACGAGAGCTGCCCAATCTTCTGACGTCCCTCTGGATGTGTTAAAAGGAGCAAGAAAATGGAGAGAGCCTCATCAACCATGCCCAAGTTTCTTTCTTCGAGTAGATGGTGCAATGGCTGAACAATGCCAGCATCAATGGCCCTGACCTTGTTTGATTGGTTGAGTGACAAGTTAAAGAGTGCAGTGGCTGCGTCTTTCTTGCCTCTATCGTACCATTCTGCAACAAATCTACCAACGGTGGGATACCATCTGATAATCCTATAGTTTACTTTGTTCTCATCAAGCATTGATAAGCTAAATAAGCTGCTGCTGAGTTCTCTCTAGCCTCATTGCTTCCACTCTGCAAGATTTCTATTATGGAGGTATGGCTTGTTCTTTGGTTATGAGTTTCTTGTTAGTCTCATCAATTGATAAATTCCAACAAAGCCGTAACAGCATGCTCTTTGATTTTCCTATCCGGTAGCAGAGCAGTTTGCACTAATGGTGGGATTCCTCCACAGTTAGCTACTAAAATTCTGTTCTCTGGACTCTCTTTAGACAGCATGCGTATCTTCTTCACCGCCTCTCTCTGCAATTCTAGCTTGCTCGAGGATAGTTGCTCAACCAACGCCGAGATTTCTTCTTCATGTTCCGTGGTGGAGCATTCTTTGCTTGATTGATCATCTTTCTTTGGAAGGTCTAAATTTGTTCTTCTCACACCACTGCTCAATTAGGTTCTTGAGTGCGAAATTTGGCGCTAGTGATAGGTGAGCCAGAGTTTGTCTTGTTTTTGGGCATGTCCGGTGGCCAGAATCAATCCACTTCTGTATGCTCTCCTCTCTCATAGGTCTTCAATGGACATAGACCAAAAAAAATAAAATAAAAACACATATCAATTACTTTCCTCTTGTATATGTATATATAGACATGGTAGTTCTACTAATCTAGTAAAAAAAAAATGCACCTATTAGAATGAGATTACCTGTCCACTCGCGACTATAACAGGATTCGTCATGATCTCTAGTGTGATAGGACAAAGGAAGTCATGAGGGATGACAAAAGATTGGCATTTCTCGAGCGATTTAGGCATTACAGGATCGACAACGAACATCAGTGATTCCATTCCTGCAACTTGTTTGAACTTATCAGAAGATCTATAATTGCTGTGTACTCTCTAGATTCTGGCTTCCTCTTTCTTAACAAGATTCCTTACGGATATAGTTTCGATCTTCAGGTCCCTCGACACAATGTAGATCAGCTTCTTCGCCAGCCTTTCTATTAGGCACTGTCAAGCATTTCGGTCTTCCTTCTTCGAAAACACCACCATCATATCCATTGCAAGCTCTATATCCTGTGTATCCGTTCTCCTCTTTGCGCGTTTAAGTTGCACCCCCATAAGCTCATCTGAACCCGGATCATATATAATGCAAAAAAATTGGTCTGAGATATCTTGAAAATGCTAGAGGGAGGAGGCAATGATGATAACAAAATTGGTCCAAGAAAAAGCAGAGTCATATGATAATACCTGTTCTCTCATCACTTCATCAGAGATCCCGAGTTCATCGTAAGGGCAAATCTTCCAAAGCTTGCTTATTTTCATATATGGCATGAAATCTATCATAAATGACTCCATCTCGTATGCCTGAACAACAATCAAATCAAAAAAAAAAAAAAAAAAAACAGAAAAGGGTATTTTCAAAATTCAAGAGGAGCTGCTAGCTGACCAGATAAATCTTGCTTCCTTCATTGCAAGTTCTCAACAGCTTCTTTGCCATGACAAGTGCTTTTTTCAAGCAACACAGACTAGCGAGAGCAGCCTCGTTAATGGGCGAGTCGTAGTCTCGAATCTCCTCTAGAAGTGGTAACATAAGCTTCATACGCCTAGCTAGGTTATAGCATTCTTTCCTCTGCGTTCTTCTATAGTCTCCCAACTGAGCTACGAATTCAATCACACTAAAAATCTCTTGAATCACGTCGATTTCCTCTACTGGACTCGACGACGACGTGGGCAGATCGATTTCCTCCTCCTCCAACGCAGCAACCCCTCCTTCACCACTTTCTCTCTCGTCTCCCTCTCTCTCCCCATCCATCACCACCATCTGCAGCCTACAAAAAAACAAGCGGTTCTTCTTCTCTTATGTTTTTTTTTTTGTTTTCGGAGAATTCGATCGAAACCAGGAAAAAAAAAAGGGAAAAAGAAAAAAAGAAAAAAGGGTTTTCTTGATTACATGGAAATGGAGATGGGTTTGTTTGCCGTTGATGGGACGATGAAAACGAAACCCTAACCCTAGGTTGGTCTCTGTTTTCTTGGTATGGTGGGTGGGAGTCAAACTATTGGCGGGCTTTTCGGTTTCCTAAAATAGAAAAAAAGGGATTATTTTGAAAGTTAGTTATTTTTCAAATTAAAGGACATCCATGATTTGCTACCCATACCATATCTAGTGTATCACACATGCTTTGAGGACCGTTATTTTACCAAAAAAGAAAAAAAAAAAAAATCTATCTTTTACTAAAAAATAAGATATAAGATATAAAAAGTAATTGCCTTAGTGATTTGGAGGCTTCAAAACCTCCCTATCAAGGTTCAAACTTTGGTGGTGTAGCTTTGTAAATATTTTAGTTCTGATAGTCCTCTGATCCTTCAGGTGTCAGTTTTAATATATATATATATCTATATAATATATATATATATATATATAATATTAAAAGAGGATAAATCAACAGTTAAAAATGTGTTTTCTCTAGTATTTTATATTTCTATTACTCTTCGAATTGTAGATATAAACTGTTAAGTTAAAATAAAAATGTGTGGTCCTTATAAATATACTTGCGAATGGTATTTTTTTATTACTCTTAAAAGATTTTTTTATTACTCTTAGATGGAGGAGATAACTTGTTATCTTAGTTATAAAGAGAACTGTTAAGTTTGTACATTGTTTTATCTCGACTTTTATATAAAAAATAAATTAAATTAATTTAAATAAGAGAATTGAGAATTTAGTTTGTGTGAATCAGGAAATTGAATATTAGTATTTTTAGTAGTGAAAAGGAAACAAATCAGGGACGTTTTTTTATTCTGATACCAACCAAAAAAAATAAAAAAAAAATAGCAATATGTATCTTGTTTTTGTTTATTTCAAAAGAAAATCCCAAATAAAAATGGCAACTATTATAGAAAACTTAAGAAATCATATCATAAGCCATTTATTTGGGCTTGTAATATGGCCTTGTTGGGGGCAAGATAAATGGGTCTAATGACATAGTATAGAACCGCACAATAACTAGTTTTTCAGAGTCACGTACCTTTTCTTTTTTTTCTGGTTGAATCACGATTGTCCGGGTTAAATTGATTATTCTTTTTATTATGGGCTACATTTAATTTTAAATCTCTCTCAACGAGTGTTTGTTAATGGGAATCGAATAATAAAACTCTTTCCACATGCTCCATAGATATTGTCAACCTGAGTCACAACTTATTAGTATCGTGACCTTTTATTTAATGTCTTAGTATGAATAAAACTGCACGAGATTAATCTCTTGCATCGATAATTCATAAGACAAATGGTACATAAAACCAGATCCATATTAATCATTCGAAACGTTCAAACTTTATAAAAATATAAGGATCGATCCGTATCTATTAATTTTCAAGATAGAATATACACGTGACCTAAAATTTATAGTCCCACTAATTTGGCCCCCGTGGCAGAAAATAAAGACGTTGAGAAATTTATTAGGGCACAGGGAACAATCTGATTCTAGGGGGTCCCTTTGTGTTATACAGAAGAACTATGATTTTTTTTTTTTTTTTGACAAGTAAAGAACTATGATTAATTCTAGAGAAATAAAATAAATAATAATTAATAGGCAAAGTTTTTTGGTAATAAAAGCCAAGTCCCAGGGTTTTTTTTATATTATTAGAGTATAAAATTACCAAGTAAGCGATATTTGAAAAAAGCACGTGGCAAGGTAACCGTTGAGCCTACAAACATAGAAGGAACGCGAACTTTTTGATCAGATCGATCCAACGGCTACCATTTACTAGCCGTTATATTCGAAATATTAGAAAGGGCATGTGTGTCTGCAGTACAGACAATATATCCGCATATCGGGTCTATTTCGTGTAAAATAAGAATTTTTTTTAAAGAACCAGAAGAAGAAAACAAGAGAGAGAGAGAGAGGAGATCTCATACCCTCCCTTCTCCATTGTCGGGTGTTCTAATGGAGTCTCTTTGAGTGATTTCTCTCTCTCTTTTTGATCCGCATTGGAGTCGTTGTCGTCGTCGTCGAAGGTGTCGCTGCGTGGAGACTTGAAGGGGACACACGGTCTCACACTTGGAAGTTGGATGTATTTTCATTGAAAAGATAAAAAATTTCTTGGATACATTTGCTGGGGTGAGTGGGTTTTTCATTTCATGATCTGGGTTTGTTCGTTCTTGATCGATTCTTTTTTGTTCTTTGTATCGATTTTTTTTTTAAAAAGTTATATTTTTTAAAACAATTTTCAAGTTTTGATTGTGATGGGTTTTTGATTTCCGATTTAAATTTCTGTTGATTCTGATTCTTTATACTATTCTTTTGTAGATTAAAAACGAAAATGGCTGGATCAGACGAGAACAACCCAGGAGTGATCGTACCAACTAATTTTCATCTACCAGTACGTTTAATTAAATCCAATTTGTGTCCTCCTAACTCTCTCTCTCTCGTCTCTCTCTCTCTCTCCTCTGTGTTTTAGTGTGAGAAAATTGTAAATTTTTGTTTTAAATTTTGAATGCGACTGTTAAACCCTAATTCAAGAAATGTTTTTTTTAATGAATTTCAAAAGGGGGTTTACGTGCCGGAGGAGGAAAGTTAATGGCGGCTACCGGACACAATCGGAGAGCATTAAGCACTATTAATCGGGACATAATCGGCCCTTGTGCAGTCAACAAAAGAGCCTTGTCAGAGTAATTCTTCTCTAAAAACCTTTCATGTTTTGATTTCTTTCTTCTTTTTTCTTTCTAGGAAAAGTGTGGGGATTTTCTTCTTCTTCTAACTTTTTTTGTCCTTAGAAGTATTGTGAATTGAGTAGAGAGGGTGGTTTCTTGCGGAGTACTCTTCGATTTGGAATAAATGAAAATTTCAAATTTTATTTTTATGATTTCTCTTGTTTCTCTCTACCTTTCCTCCCCTGCAATTAAAACTTTTGTTTTTGTCTGTCCTTTTTTGTTTCTTGTTGTAGAAGAAATGCAATCTGTGATAAGAAGAACCCCCCACCTATTCCAGTGCATCGACCAATTACTAGGTTAGCATTTGGTGGTCTCTTCTTAAAATTTTTCATCTTGTTTTCTAACTCGATTTCGTAATTTAACTCTTTAATGGGACCTTTTGTGTATGATTTTGCTCTTCTTATAGGAAGTTCGCTGCCCAGTTGGCTAACAAGCAGCAACTTAAACCTGAACCTGAGGTAAAATGTCGCGAGCAAAGAATTTTGATATATATATATATTGTGTTGATTGTTTTAGATACATGAGGTTGATGATGGTGGGAGTGGATTGTGATGGTTAATTTACTTTAACAGGAAGTTAAGAAACCAGCCTTGTCTATCTCAAGTTCTAGTGAGTTTGAGGATTGTACTATCATAGATGTGGAAGATGTGCCGATGTTTGTGCAACACACAGAAGCAATGCTGGAGGAGATTGACCGCATGGTATTTTGGACATTCCCATCGCCACGAACTTGATACCAAACACTTGGATCAGAGTGTCATTGATGTTTTCATTTCTCTGCAGGAGGAGGAGGTTGAAATGGAAGATGTAGATGAAGAGTCAGTTGTGGACATAGACATGGGAGACAAAGGGAACCCTCTTGCTGTTGTTGAGTATATTGATGATATATATAACTTCTACAGGAAAGCAGAGGTGATCCGGAATTTCTATGGTTTTTTTTCTCAAATTATCTATTTATTGCCCTTTTATCCTGTCGTTGGTTTTACTCAAGTTAGATTGTGTCACCTACAGAGTTCTAGCTGTGTTTCCACGAACTATATGGCACAGCAATTCGATGTAAACGAGAGGATGAGAGGCATTCTCATCGACTGGCTAATCGAGGTTCGTAAAAATGTTGTCTTGTTGAGTTTACTGCATTGCTTAGGCGATGAAAATAAATACTGACGACTTCTACGGAATTGCAGGTGCACTACAAGTTTGAACTGATGGAAGAGACCTTATTTCTTACTGTTAATCTCATCGATAGATTCTTAGCGGTACAACCATTGGCCAGGAAGAAACTCCAGCTTGTTGGGGTGACAGCCATGCTTCTCGCTTGCAAATACGAAGAAGTTCAAGTTCCTGTTGTGGAGGATCTCATCCTGATATCCGACAAGGCTTACAGCCGACGAGAAGTGCTTGATATGGTATGCTTTGTTGTTTGAAGCAGTTTTGCTTTACAATGAATTTTCTTTTTATTGAGTTTATTAGAACAGAATGTGGCAATTATATATACTTTTTTTTTCATGCTTGCAGGAGAAGTTAATGACCAATACCTTACAGTTTAATCTCTGTGTTCCCACTCCATATGTGTTTATGAGGAGGTTTCTCAAAGCCTCTCAAGCCGACAAGAAGGTTTATACCAACATTATTACATATTTTACAGACTGCATATAGATTTTTGTCTTTTATTTCCAAATGATTGGTTCTGATCAAGAAGGATATTGTTTTGTGACGTTGAAGCAGCTCGAGCTTCTGTCGTTTTTCATGATCGAGCTTTGCCTGGTTGAATATGAAACGCTTAAATTTCCGCCTTCTCTGTTAGCTGCTGCCTCAATATACACGGCTCAATGTACTCTTAGTGGGTTCAGGCACTGGAGCAAGACCAGTGAGTGGCATTCCAGCTACTCAGAAGAGCAACTTCTGTGAGTACCTTTTTTTGTTTTTTTTCCTTTCTTCTGATCATGACAAGTAACGACACTGGTCACGGTACCACCAATGCTGCCTGCTGGCTTGGCTCTTACATTCTTGTGTTGTTGTCTTTAACTGATTTAATGGGTGTTTCTCGGGTTTGTTCAGCGAATGCTCAAGATTGATGGTTACTTTCCATCAGAAGGCGGGAACTGGAAAGCTTACTGGTGTACACAGGAAATATAGTACATCCAAGTTCGGATATACCGCGAAAACTGAGCCTGCTAATTTTCTCCTAGATGCCAGATTCTCTAGCCAGAGATGAAACAGTTGAAGCTTTCAACAACTTTTAATTAGGCTATCTACAGGAGGGTGTTGAGGGTGGGTGCAATTGAGCTTTTAGCAACACAAGTTGCCCCATGGGTTCTCTTTAATGCTCTACTGCTACTGATTTGGTGTTTTTTTTTTTCCCCTTTTACCAGCAAGAGAAAAATAATGGTTTTTTTCTTCATTTTTTTTTTTCATTGTAATCGAGTGAATTTGGGCAGCATGAGAGGCATGTAAATCTTGAATTTATTTGGTGTCGAATCCTTTTTGTTTGAATAACAAGGGTAGTTGTGACATATAAATGGCTGTTGTTGATATTTTTAACTTGTATGAGTCCAGGATAAAAGTACACGAACTTAAAAATGAACATCCGTAACATATTAATAATCTTAATTGGGTGCTGAACTAAAAGCACACCTGATGTGATTTGGTATTTTCCGCTAGCCTCATAAATGCCTAATTGTGTTAATCCTTTTAAGGGTGTTTACATAAGTATAACTGGAAAATGATACAAACAGCTTCCGAAACCTGCAAAATTTTATAGTAGTATTAGTGAGTGATTGATGTGTGCTGCTGAGTCTAACTAAAGTATGTGAACTTGAGTTTGATTGTGAGGGCAGATAGAGAAGAATGTAAAGAATACATACCAAACCCATTGGCTGAGGTGTTGTGACATTGCTTGAAAGCTTTTACGAGGATGCTCGTTTAGCAAGCAATGCATTTGACTACCGGAGTGATGCATGGTAGATAAGATGGACAGCCAGATATCTAGTGGCCCGCTATACTTGCGTAATATGTTCGTGCTAATCTGGAGAAAGGACAATCAACAATAGGAAGCTCAGAGGCATATTGAAATATCAAGTAGGAAGAAAAAGAAACAGAAATAGAAATTTAAGAAAACTGAAACTTACAAGTTCCCATGCTTCAGTGTCTCTTTGCGAAGTTTTGGCCAAGAAGTTGCTGCTTACAACGACAAATGCAGAAATACGCTTATTTATTTTCAAAAAATATTACAAAGCAGTCACCACCTACTAGCTCACAGCCAATTTCATGTTTCAGTTACATAATGTAGCATTTACAAGAATCCAAATCAGAAATGACTCATTTTGGCAAGACGTTTCGAAAATTGCCATCCTAGCACTGACCAAAACCTGATTGTAGATCAAAGTATACGCACAAACAAAATCATCTACCGCTCAGTATATCACTTTTTTACCAAAAACTGAATAATGCAAGATTGCAACAGCAACACATGTGCCAAGTAATGACTGCCAATTGATGCAAATATTAGATTGGATACTCATGTTGTTCGATGTATCTTCTTTTTGTTAAGGTTTCAACTGGAATTGTATTGGACTAAATATAAATATGTCAAACAATCAAGTAGGCAATGATTTTAGAGGTTAAACAAAACAAATTAATTCAAAAGATAATTAAAAGAATTTTTAACATACCATATCCCACGATGCACATCACGGTGATTACAATGACCCGAAACACCATAGTTATCAAAAGTGAGTATCTGGGACACCATTTTAAAATGAATTTCAGAAAGTAAACACATAAGATTATGAAACAAAAGGCAGTTGCAAAGCCACCTATAACATGTGAAGAGCCAAAAGTTTCACAGCTCTTGAGTGATTACAGTAGCATACATCTATATATGAAAGAGTAATCAAACCAAATGTCTACGAAGGACAAAAAAATTAATTGCGATTAACTGGAGAAAGATCTCACCAAATCGATGTCACGAGTAATAACTTCCTCTTCAACAATCTTTGCCAATAAGTTATGATTCCATAACTTGGCAAAACCATCCTAGTACAGATAATAAAGTCAAATTGAAGCCAAACTTATGCCATGAATTTTTTTTTAAAAAACAGAAGTAGAAGAGAAATTGGTAAGTTTTGGCGAGACGGATGATTGATTACCTGGAAATCTACATGATCGAGGACTTTCACTTGTTTGGGTGGAATCTGTATAAACGGATCAGTAATGACCCTTGTTACTTATAAGAATAAAGTACTAAGTGAAATATTTAATGAAAGTACCACTTAACCAGAATTAAGCTGCTGTGGGCTGACTGACATTTAATACAAAATTTCCCTCATTTTTGTGCCAAATTACACATTACCTTGAGGACTGCACAAGCCTGATAGAGCTCATCTTTTCTGATGTTTCCGAATCCATCCGCATTACCTATTTAAAACGAAAAGAACAGCTCAATAAAATTTATACTAAAGCAAATGTTGACTTAATGAGCATAATTGGAAGGACAATCTTCGATCAATGACGTTGTATTACCAGTTGACATGCATAATATGTGAACATTATGCCCCCTTGAAATCAAGTAATTGATTGTTGGAGAAAAAAACCTGCAAGAATCACCACATACATATTGATATGTTTCAACCACAAAAAAACATATGTGTACCATAAGAAACTCAAGAAACACATCTGAGCATTAAAAACTAACATAGTTGTAAACTCCAAAATATCACAATTTTAACAAAATTTAATCTAGTAAAAAAAAAAAAAAAAAAGGTGGGTCCTTGGAAGTTATAGAAAAGGGAAAAAAAAACACAAAAGTAGATCTTTAAATGAATTGATTGTAACACTCACATGGACTCGTCATCTGGGTGTGCAATCACCAGCAAAACATTTCTCTTGTCACCTGAAATTCAACACACAAAGTGGGATTTACAAAACCGAACCAAACCAAAAAGAAGAAACCCAGAAAAAAGAAGGAGCTAGAAAAGTGTTCGAAATGCCAAAACGTGGAGAATTTTACCAGTACCAAGAAAAGCAGCTGCATTGGACTGTGAACGAGACGCGTGGAGGATTTTGTATAGAGAAGCCACCCAGACTACAATTATCGATAAGATTATCAACAGCCAAGACATTTAGCTCGCGCGTCTGCAATAGATCAAAACACTGGATTTGTTTGTAAATAAATCACTCGTGAAGTTCAGTTAAATGTCTTCTCACAGACAATTCATCGAAAAAGTTGCGTACAAAAGATGTAGAGTGTAGTGTTTGTACATCATCGACCTGAAAAATTGAAGAGATTCAGAGAATCAAAAGAAAATTAAGTTCTGATCAGAGAGACGTCAATGGAAAAACATAATTCTGAAGCCAAGAGCATCGGTTTTATAAATAGTTTCTGCGCACATAAAAATTAGGACCCGGTTTCGAGTCCCCGCAACGGAAATTTTTAATTTTTTTTTAAAAAAAATCGATTTCTATCTAAACCAACGACGGTTTCTAATTGAACCCATGTTATAAATATTGTTTTTTAAATCGATTTCTATCTAAACCCACGAAGGTTTCTAATTGGACTCACGTTATAAATATGTGGTTACGGCCCATATTTAATGGAAATTAGTTGAATTCTGATCTATCTAAACCCATGAAGGTTTCTAATTGGACCCACGTTATAAATATGTGGTTAAGGATCATATTTAATGGAAAATTAGTT
>QUWJ01001089.1:0-53240 GCA_003430845.1 Xanthoceras sorbifolium
CCTCATGCAGTCGGATAATACAACCCAAAGCCATATGCAGGTATGCAGTTTGAATTTAAGTGGTCTATTTATCGCTTAAGTGATCATCTTCTTTGCTTTCCTCGTTAATTTTCATTCGTTCTTCTTCTATGCGTGTTGATGAGCAGATTAGACAATTTGGCTCTTTTACTTCCATGAGTTTGTTTTGGAAGGTTTGCTGGATTGTCTGTGGAGTCCTTGTAGCAGTTGCATTTCTATTCGTCCTGGTTATCCTCTGCGCAATAATATGAATTACGAACTCAATGCATTCATGATAAAGAGTTCTTCCGCAGTAATAATCCTCTATTGCGAAGAGATAAAAGTTCTACAGCAATCTATTAATATACTTGTCCAGCATTTTGGAACAGATCAGGACGATTTTTCTGGAGCATGCGATGAATAGTTACATTAGAAGGTAATAGAAGAATTTCGAATGATTCAATCATTATTATATTACAAGTTCAACTCACATTGTAATGTTGTCATTTAATCCTAAGCCTACAAGAAATTACCTATAATATTTCTTTGATCCAATTTTGTAAAGAATAATTTTATTAACAATGGTATCTTAAAATGTTGAATTGAAACCGTATAAAGGATAAAAACCTCTTATGTTAAAGTAGATTTTTTTTCGTTGTAGACTTGGAGAAATGTCCTTGAGTTACATTTTTCTATTACCTTGCCTTGAAACTGGTTATGATTAACAAACTTTCTTGTTTACTTCTGATATATCTGATTTTCGGTTGTATATTATTCAGTTTCCACCTTCACATTATGATTCTAACCCAAAACCGGTAATTCTAATGGTGTTTGCGACCACCATTGAGCGTCATTATTTTCATAAGATGTGGACCACAAAGGAGCTGGGAGTCAAATAGGAAAAATGAGATTAAAGAGCAAGATACAATTGAGAAAGGACCGAAAAGGCACGGCACCAAAAGCCAATATAGTTTATAGAATCTGTAGTCTAGAAGGGGAATCAAAATGGTTCTAGAAATAGTAATCTACAATTCACCATTGTCTAAGCAAAAGCAAACACTTTTTTCTCTCTCTCTCTATATATAAATTTTGTCCGTCTATATTGTTCCATTCTTTCACCTACCAGATCCACTGCCATTTCTTCGAATGGGGTGCTGTCCATGTTCTCTCCATTGAAGGATCTCTGCCTCTGCACAGCTTACAGAAAGAGTACTTACTATATTATCTTGACATGTTTAATAGTTTCTGCATTTGTTGCTCTCTCTTCCTTTTTGTTTGTGTTGATTATTTGTTGAATGCATTGCATACCCTACGGACAATTATCTGTTTCGTTCTGTTTCCTTTGCAGCTAGTGCATGATCTTATATCAATGTTGAATTATTACTAGCGAGAGAATCAATAAATTTTTCGTTTTTGGAAGAAACTCATCGTTTTTAGGATGCATTCTTCACATCTAACAAGTCCATTTTGCATCTAATGCCTCATCAAGAATTGTCATATGTATTTTTTGTTTCTTTCGTTTGATCAAACTGTCATGGTTTTTCTGTGTTTTTGCAGATAAAGGAATATACATTTTGTACGACGATGTGAAGGCTTGTGAATGTGAAGATGTGCAAGTTCTCTGGTCGATCGTGGTTGAATCCAATCCACCTCCTCCATGTCATCACATCATCCAAGCTTATCATACCTGCAAGAATGGTAGAAGGAAACAGAAGCCATTGCCAAATGGCAGTTGCTGATGACGGGACTTAGGATCCTTTCCTGATCTAGAGATAGATACACTGGTGTTCAAAGGATCTTGTAACATGTGATTACTGCTTATAATACAGGGTCAATATTTGTCCCGTTTTTCTTTCTCTCTTTATTAGGTCAACCACAAGCCTAATTTGTACTCGTGTGAAACGTTCATATCAGGAATGAATCCATGTGGAGTTGGCAATAATGTAGATAAATTATCTTAAAACTTGTTATATGCTTACAAAATTAGCACATTGATCTCTTCTAGAGGCCTTTGTTTGGTCATAATGTTGAAGTGGTTGTGTCTATTTTTGGGCAGTTGTGGTTGCAGTTTGAATCTTGTCAATTCTCTGATGACCAAAGACACATCCTGAGGTTGATATAATTTGTCTCAAATCTCTCAAGTGAATATAATTAACGGATTCTATTTAATATAATAGATATTCACAGTCTAATAACATTATTGGATTTGTCACGTGTGTTACACTTATTTGGTAACATGACCTTGAATTATTTCTAAATCAAACCACTCTAATTTGGAAGGAGTGCCAACAGATGTTTGCCTATATAAGTCATTCAATAACTCTTGGATTGGATATATCAAACTACACTAATTAACTAGTGAAAATTGTTAAAAATGGTCTAAAAATTATTGATAAAATTATTTTTAATTATATATAAAAAATAATTATTTATAACCAATTTGAAAAGAAAATAAATACCTTCAACCACGCACTTACTGAATAATTACAAAAAGACTCTAAAATAGTGAAAATTATAAAAAAAATTCATTAAAAATTACTGAAAAACTCATTTTATATATTAAAATAAGGGCTAATTGCACTAAACTACCCTGAGTTTATGCATAATTACATGCATAATGTCAGTTTACCGTTTATTACACTTAAATACCCTTGACCACGTTGACTTCACTGTTGACCAACTATTTTTTTTTTGAAAATGACATAAATACCCTTATTGATAAATATTAAAATATAACATTAAAAATAAGGGCAAATTGTAATAAAATACTCTGACATTTGGTCATATTGCAATGAGATTGCACTTTTATTTAAACTACAATGGAGTACCCTGAATAATTACCAATTTGGTCCCTAATATATTTTAAAATATCACTTTTTGATCTATTTTTATCTTTTCCACTCATACGGTCCCTAACTTTTTAAAATATATTAATTTAATCTATATGACTAAAAACTTTTGACGATCAAATCTGATATAAAGTATAAATTGATAAATTTATATTTTTTTATTAAATTATTAAATTAAAGTGATGCTTTTACCTTTTAATTTTTTAACAATTTTCATATTTCACAGTGTAATAAAAATTAATATACGTTATAAAAATTTATTTTTTTTAAAAACACTTAAAAAAGATTAAATAAAATAATTAAATTTATTAAAAATAAAAATAAAAATATTATAAAAATTTGACCTATTTTTACATTTAAACAATTTAATCTTTTAGATAACTCAATAAGAAATTGTTATTTGTTATAAAATTTATATTATTTTTGAAGTATTTAAAACTGATTAAATAAAAAATAATATGATAAAATTTATTAAAAATTAAAAATATTTAAAAGTAACATCATTTATTAAAATAAAAATAAAATTCAAGATTAAATACTTATAAAACTCCAAGTTTAACAAAAAAAATTAAAATGTTAAAAATATTATATATACATATTTTAGAGTATATTATATAGTATATATACATATATATATATATATATTATAATAGAATTACAATATATATACATGCATTTATTATTATATTATAAAATCAAAATATA
Organism: Xanthoceras sorbifolium; assembly: GCA_003430845.1. Classification (NCBI taxonomy): domain Eukaryota; kingdom Viridiplantae; phylum Streptophyta; class Magnoliopsida; order Sapindales; family Sapindaceae; genus Xanthoceras; species Xanthoceras sorbifolium. Next base: position 3,552 of record QUWJ01001089.1, read on the forward strand.
ATAATAAAACCGTTATATATATATATATATAAATTTATTATATATATATGTATGTATGTGTGTGTGGGGGTATTAGATTATTAAATTTTGAGTTTTATAATTATTCAATCTTAAATTTTATTTTATTTTTAAGAAATCATATTACTTTTAAGATTTTTAAATTTTTAATTTTTTTAATTTTTTATTTTCAATAAATTTTATCATGTTTATTTTATTATTTAATTATTATAAATGTTTTTAAAAAAATTAAACTTTTATAACGTATATTAATATTTTATTGGACTATCAAAATAAATAAAGTTATGAAAAAATTAAAGGTAAAGTATCATTCTAATTTAATAATTTAATAAAAATACAAAATGACTAGTTTATACTATATATTAGGTTTGACTGTTAAAATTTTGGTCATAGATATTAAATTAATGTATTTTAAAAAAGTTAGAGGCTATATGATTAAAAAAATAAAATTAGATCAAAAAGTGATATTTTATATTACATTAGGGACCAATTGAGAATTATCCGAGATATTCCATTGTAGTTTAAGTAAAAATGCAATTTCATTGCAATATGACCACATATCAAGATATCTTATTGCAATTTACCCTAAAAAAAAAATAATAATAAATAATTAAAAAAATACTTAGATTTTTTTTTTCTGAAAACAAATTAAAAAAAACTCAGATCTTGAAATAGAAAAAAATTTCCAGATCTAAATTCCTTAATAGTTAAAAAAAAAAAAAAACAAAAACCAAAACTCAATTCATTGCAGAAGGAATACTCATATTTTTTTTTTGAAAAAAAAAACAACAAACTCAACTCCATTGCAGATGGAGTTTCTCCATCTGAGATAGAGAAGACAGATCCATCGCAGCGATGGAGGCGACCGCTCCACAAGCCGCTCCATCGTTTGTGGAGCGGCCGCTTCCATCGTAGATGGAGTTTCTCCATGTGCGATGGAGAAGACAGATCCATCACAGATGGAAAAAACTCCATCTGTGATGGAACGCCGCCCATCGCGGCAATGGAGCGGCCGCTCCATCGCTTGTGGAGCAGCTGCTTCCATAGCAGATGGAGTTTCTCCATCTGCGATGGAGAAGACAGATCCATTGCAGATGGAGAACGCCGCCCATCGTAGCCTCTCCATCGCTTGTGGAGCGGCCGCTCCATCTGCGCGATGGAGCGCTGCTCCACCTTGTACTTCCCATTTTTTTTTATTTATTGTGATGTGGTGTTTAATTTTTGGGTGGATGGTTGATGGATTAATTGTTAAAGTTGGATGGGTGGTGGTGATGAATATAAAAAGTTGAATGAAGGAGATGGTGGATTTTGAGCTAGTTACACGGCTTTATTTTTCAGGCAACCATTATCTTGTCTTTACCAACTTTGTTATATCAACAAAATCAAAATTTAGAAATAATTTTATAGAATTTTTTATATTTTATTTAGAATGTATTTTATGGATTTTTTAAAGTTTATTTTATTTTATTTGTATATTGTATTTGATTTGTAGTTGAAATAATTTAGGTGATATTAGGTTTATTTTTGTGAAATTTTAATAGTTATGGAATATGTTAGTGAAAAGTTAGTTAGTGAAAGATTTATTATTGAAATGTAGGTTAGTGAAACGTTAGTTAGTGAAAGTTTTATTAGTGAAATGTAGATTAGTGAAATGTTTGATAATAATATTAGTTAGTGAAATGTTGGTTAGTGAAATGTTTGTTAATGAAATGTTGGTTAGTCAAATGTAGGTAGATTAGTGAAATGTAGGTTGGTGAAATGTAGATGAGTGAAATATTAGTTAGTGAAATGTAGGTTAGTGAAATATATATTCGTGAAATATTTGAGTGTAATTGTTTTCAGTGAAATGTTGTTAATAAAATGTTTTGAGTGAAACATTATTAGTGAAATTCACTTTTATTAATGTTTTTGTAAAATGTTGCATCTTCTAAATATTTATCTCTTATTTCAGAAAATTAATACCCGTAGACTTCTACTCAAATGGACAATAGGATGGTCTAGATTATGTTGGTAGTTCACCGGTTGAGTTACTGGTTTATAAAATGTTGAAACTTACAGGGTTGGTTCAGTTGATATATCGAAAGTTAAATATTGACAGTACATGGTATGACATAGACAGCAGTACGGTCGTTTAAAGATTAAATTCTCAATCTTTCATTCACATACATTTCACTAACCTACATTTGACTGATTGACATTTGACCAACAAACATTTCACTAACCAATATTATAACCAAACGTTTCAATAACCTACATTTCAGTAACAAATCTTTTACTAACTAACTTTTCACTAACATATTCCATAACCATTAAAATTTCACAAAAATAAAACCTAATATCATCTAAATTCTTTCAACCACAAATCAAATACAATATACAAATAAAATAAAAAAAATAAAAAACTTAAAAAAATCTATAAAATACATTCTAAATAAAATACAAAAAATTTCATAAAATTACCTCTAAGTTTTGATTTTGTTGATATAATTGAATTGGTAAAGACAAGATGATGAATGCCTGAAAAATAAAGGTGTGTAACTAGTTTCAATGAAAATGACAAAAAAAGAAGTGACAAAATAAAAAGAAAGAGTTGTTGCTTAGAAGGAAAAAAAATATAAAAAAAGGGTTAAAGTTGGCGTAAGGAAAGAAGAAAAAAGTGTTTTTGTTTTAATGTGTAAAATGAGTTTTTCGGTAATTTTTAATAGATTTTTTTTGTAATTTTTAATTTTTTGAGGATCTTTTTGTAATTATCTAGTCAGTGGGTTGTTAAAGGGTATTTATGTTATTTTTTAAAAAATGGTTAAAAACGATTATTTTTTCATTTGAGGCTAAAAACAATTGTTTCTATAATTTTTTGACCACTTTTAATTTTGTCTCACTCAACTATTAAAAATAAAAATGATCAATATTGAGGTGGTTGCAGGCATAAGCTGATGGTTGTATAAATGCTGAAAATAATAATAATAATAATAATAATAACAATTGAATATAAATATAAACAATTCCAATAGCAACAATATTTAAATTTGAAGTCGAGACCTATATTTTACATAGTATCCATGAAATATATTTGTCCCTTACCGTAGGTATGTATGTTTCACAGTATACAACTGTTTCATTTGATTGTCGTTAGACAATTTCAACGAACTGATTAAGTTCAGAACTTTACTACTCGGAAATGGAAAGAAGAAATTTTTGGAATTGCTTAAGGGTGGTTTGTTTTTTCCACTTATAACTTAATAGGTTTGAATTGGACCCATTAAGTAGTTTTTGTTTATTTATTTTTAAATGGTCAAACAACTTAAAAAAGAGAGTAAAAAAATATTTTCTTCCAAAAGTATCCCCTAAATATAACAGATTTCCAGTTTTATTTAATTTTATATCATACAATTTTATTTTTTACCCTATTACTTTTCATAAACGGCTTATTAAAAAAAAAAAAAACCTCTAATCACTTCTCATCCTCATAGAATCGAATTATCTCCGAGTAAAATCTAGATAAAAATCATTTATTTATTTTCTTTATCAAACTACTTATACTTTATATAATTTTATTGTTTGTAATAAAAAAAAATACTTTATTTGTGATATCTACATTAATTCTAGTATTGCAGTAGTAGCAAGCTAGATACATATATATTATTGTTTATAATTGTGATTGAATAGAATAATTATGCTACAATTTGAGTCTTTATATATATATATATATATATATATATATATATATATATATATATATATATATATATATATATATATATCGGTCTCGGCTTTTAAGATAAAAATAATGTTTTAATATAATTATTTATTATATTTTCATCCTGAATAAAATCTTTTTAATATAAACATAAAATTTCTTTAGGATTTATTAAATTATTTAGTTTTAGATGTTTGTATCATAGTAAAAAAAAAAAAAAATTAATAATAATAAAAGTATAAATGTCAAATTATCTGTTTTCAAACATTTTTATTTTTAAAAAATAAATAAGTTAACATCATATTCAGTGGTTTAAAAAAAAAATATTATTCAAGTTTTAGATTTTAGTCACCATTCAGTCAATAAAATTCATGATTGTTCAGTCTTCAGATAAAAAAATAAATGTTCCCTTAGTGTATTTTTCTCAAAGACCGGATGCCAATATATATGTAACGCCCCTAATTTTCCGTAATTATGAAAAATATTATTATTAATCATTATTAAGCATGCAACAGTCAAGTATATGATTTAACTTAGTGGAAAGTATATATTTGCTATATGGTGTATAAACGAATAGTGATTTTTAACCGATTTAACTCCTATTAGAGATATTATTTTCATAGTGCATTTGGATCATAATGGGTCCAATTGAATATTGGTGAAGTCAATTTGGTGATTGGATAAGTGTGGAATATTTTTGGAATATTATTGAGATGAAATATGATTGGTGGGTTAGTTTGATAATTTAAGGATGATTGGTAAATCACATGTAATTAATTGTGAAGTTGTTGCCATTTTAGGATTTTAAAAAGTGTCAGGGAGCAAATTGTAATTGTTGATATATATATATATATATATATATATATATATATATATATATATATTTATATATAGAAAAACATATGACAAGTGGAATTTCACATTCCACTTGTCCAAACCAAACAAAACAAAGACATATATATACAAGTCAAACAAATAAATACACCCAGTAAAACAAGAGAAAAACAAAACATAACAGAGGAGAGAAAGCCGAGAGAAAAGGAAGAAGACGGAAGAAGAAGAGAAGAAAAAGAAAGGAAGAAGAAGAAGAAGAAGAAGGAAAGAGAAGAAGAGTAGGAAAAAAATATTGAGAAATTATCCAGATTCGGTGTACACTAGTTTTCGAATTTTCAGTTTTCTAGAATATTTCGGATTGATTGAATTTTATTAATATTGAATTATATTAATTATAGTTTATAGTTTGAAATTACTTTTGGAATGATTTGAATTACGTATTCTTAAAATATAGTTTATATCTGAAATATTGATTGTGAATAATATTATGAGTTGATTTTAATACGTTCTGATTTTAATATTGTTATGAGAAATATAGTTGAAGGTGATTTTGATTATATAATGTTTGTGAAATGTATCGAAAAATGATTTTGGGGCATTTTGATTTAATATGAATTTACAAAATATATTCGAATACGATTTTGAATTGATTTGAGATTTAATATGGATTTATAAAATATATTCAAATACGATTTTGAATTGATATGAGATTTAATATGGATTTACGAAATATATTCGAATATGATTTTGAATTGATTTGAGATTTCATATGGATTTACGAAATATATTCAAATACAATTTTGAATTGATCTGAGATTTAATACGGATTTACGAAATATATTCGAATACGATTTTGAATTGATTTGATGCAATTAGTGGTTTCAGAAATATATTTGAATATAATTTTGTATATATGAATATTGATGAAATTTGGATTTCGTAAATATGCATATCGATTTGGATTAATTGAAAGTTGATATTAAATTTGAGAAATCATATTATGAAATGGCTCTGATATATATGAACATAGATATGGATATAGGAGATTGACATGTCAATTGGGTTCACTTAGCAGTACTGCATTGAGATTTCTGAGATTTTGATGATTATGATACCACTCTTTGGATTATGTGTAGCCACCGTTGTGGACAGTTCTAGAGTGAAGACATTTTCGTCAGGCAGTCCCCGTAGGGTCTGATGTCGAAAATGATACCTGTATAGGGATACCATTTCATGTTAAAATGGGAAACCCGACTATATATAATTCAGCGAGCAGTCCCCGTTGGGTTCCAGTGCTGAACAACCCGTAATCCAATCCTGAAATTATGTTATGTATGTCAAGAGCCCGATATGAAAATAGAAATGTGATTTGAATTGAAACGTGATTTAATTTGAAAAGTGATTTGAGATTATTAGTGAAATTATGAAATTGATATATTATTTAAAAGAATTTGATTTGAATTGAGCCCCATATTTGAACATTTAATTGTTATCTATATTTCTGATTATTCGATTAATAATGTTATTATAGTATATTTGTCAAGTTTTATGTACACCCATTAAACAATATGCTTAGCGCGTTGATTTTTATCTCGCGTAGGTAAAGAAGATTCCGGGGTTGAAAAAGAAGTGAAGAGGTGAATCTGCAGGAACATAGACCAGCGTCACATAATTCCTGAGTTTTTGGGTAGTTTTTATGTTCCATTTATATGTTTTTTATTAGCATGCATATACAGAAGAATTTTGTAAATATTTGTAAAAGTTGTGTTGTTTTTACATATTTTCTAAAAATGTTTATGTTTTGCGGAACTATGAATTTTATCACTTTTGAATTGATTTTGATTAAATAGTTGTATGAAATGTTTGGAAAGTCGTACTGAATTTGGAAGAGTGCGTAAAAGTGATATGATAAATTAGAAGTGTTAATTTTATGATTTTATTGAAAACAGGTTTTGGAAAGTCAGAAAAACAGAGAAAACTCTGGCGAAATTTTTAGAAATTTATTCGGACCATTTTCAAAAGGTTTAATAAATTTTAATGTTTTATAAAAGTAAAACAGAGATTTTAGTATATGGTAGCGCTCCCTAATTTGGTCTGAGCAGATTGGGTTAAGGGGTGTTACAATATATATCAATCATGTGTTTATAGCAATTAATCAATTTAGGCAGTTATAAAATAATTATTCAATTTGTTTTAATGTCATATAGTCAATTTGATTTAATTTTATCATTAATTGTGATTTAATTTTAAAATTCTGAATTAATTTCATAATCAATTCTTATTTTGATAATTAATTAATTCAAAATTTAAATTTAAATGACAATTTTTAATTGAAAAATATTAGACAATTACCAACAAAAACTAGTCTGGGTTCCGGGTATCAATGATATTCTTCCCTTATGGGATTAGTCTATTTTTTCCAATTCCATTAGTGCACTTTAAACAACAATTTCTCATTAACCCAAAATTCATTTTGATCATATGATTATATCATTTGATGTCCTCACGGAGGAGAACACGAATCCACCTCGTGAATTCGCACACATCACTGTGAATTAAATCAATGGGTTCTATATTCCTTTCAATTGTTTGAAATGATGACCTAATCATTTTTGCATCTATACAAATTTCACATTTGTATTCAGAATCAATATATAAATATGAGTATATGATTTAAGTTAGTTAATCTCCGTAGAGTATCATAATTAGCGTGTTTGAGTCTAGTATAGCACAAATTGAAAGATTCAAACAAATAAGGAGAAAAATTATTCTTATTATTATTCAAATACTTGACAGCGGTTACATTAAGTTTAAATGCCTCTCAGTTACATTAACCCTCCCCATTTATATTCCACTCTTAGACAAAACAAACTTGATTGATTTAAATATCATTTTGAAGCCATGATGATTCAGTAGTGAACTGAACACCAAATTCTTGCGAATTTTAGGCACGTACAGTACGTTGTTCAAAACCAGCTCCTTCCCAGAAGTCATATTCAAGACCACTTTTCCTTAGCCCTTGATCTCAAATGTCACTAAGTTCCCCATAAATAGCTTCTCCCCATTCTTTATTGTTCGAAGGATGAGACAATGCCTTATCTGAGCATATGTGCCTAGTGGCACCGGTGTCGATCCACCATTCCTTCAGGATGGACCTGACTAGGTTCACTTTAGAGACCAACGTAGGGAGAATGATTTCAGAAATATCCTTGGAGATTTGATCCGCCATACTAGCTTCGTTGTTCTTTTTCTTCAACAATCTGCATTTAGAAAATTTGTGACCCATCTTGTCACAATTAAAGCACTTTCCCTAAAACTTCTGTTTCTTGAAGCTTTCTCCTTTTGGTCCCAGCTTTGACCGTTTGCCTAATTTGTTTGATTTGAACTTGGAATTTTTACTAAGTTCCTCAACATTGGTCTTCGCCTCATATTGACTTGACCCATTCTTCTCAGACTTATTATTGTCTTCTGCAATTCGAAATCTGACAATCAACTCTTCAAGATTCATCTCCTTTTGCTTGTACTGAAGGTAGTTCTTGGAGGTAGCTTCTCAATCACAACAGGTACTTGGAAAGTTTCACTTAAGACCATCCCCTCAGAGTGCATCTCATGCAAAATCACCTGGAGCTCTTGCATTTGACTGATCACAGTTATTGAATTTACTATCTTATAATCCAAGAAGCAGCCCATAACAAATTTCGCGGCCCCAACATTCCCAGTCTTATATTTCTGATCTGAGGATTCCCGCAATTTCTTCGATGTTTTTTCGCAGTATATACATTGTAAAGCGAATTTGAGAGTCCATTCATGATATAGTTGCGGCTGAAGAAATCATAATGCTTCTAAGCATCAATCAGTGAAGACTTGCACATCTAGATCGTCACCGTTCGGCTTTGAGCTTCCTAAGTCAATAATCTCGTAGGATTAAGAGTGGTCAAATAGAAAAGCATCTTCTGTTGCCACCTCTTGAAATTCAGCCCAATAAATTTCTATGGTTTCTCCATATAATTCATTGGAACCTAAATCAGTATTCCTAGATTCATCATAGAATTGAAATCGGAGCCACTGAGGTGGTCACTTGGGGCATGCTTGGGTTCCTCCCCAATCTTGGCAACAAATGTTGATTCAGAAGCCATTTCTGAAAAACAAAACAATAGTTAGTAAACTATCTCAAAGCACCCAATTATATATCTATTGTAATGATATATACAAATATGTGTATAAATCGAGATTCTTTTTTTTAAAAAAAAATAAAAATTCCCTGTGGTCTATCCAGATACAATATCAATAGAATCCAATAAAACCAAGATTGATTGAAACCTAGTCTGCTTTTTATCAGACAACAAACAATCAAAGCAATATGCTTAATATCATTAGTCGGTTTAATCTAAATCAAAACAATATGAAAGACCAGAAATACTTGAGTATCAGACAATCTATAAACTGTTTTATATTGGAATTCAAGGAAACTGGAAACAAAAAAAAACCAAGAAATAGTAGAGTTATGAGAAGAATGAAACAGTAGAGTTTCAGCACCGGTTAAGGGTTCGAATTCCACTGAAAGTATTTGTTGGGAGTGGGTACCCATGTTGCTCCACACCCCGGCCAGTGAGTAGACCTGGGCGTGCACCGTGGGCCAAAGGCCCTATGGTTTGAGGTCCGGGGATACACTAGTAGGCCAAAGGCCCAATAAAAAAAAAACTATAATATTCAATCAAATACTGAAAAAAAAAAAAAAAAATAATCTGAGTACAAATATAAATAATTACAATAACAGTAATATTTAAATTTAAAGCCGAGTCCGTGTTTCACACTATATCTTTAAAATATATTCGTCCTCTACTGTGGCTATGTATATTTTTCCAGAATATAACTGATTTGATTGATTGTCGTTAGACAGCTCTCACGAACTGATTAACGTTACAACTCAACTATTCGAAAACGGAAGAAATTTTTTTTGGAATTACTTAATGTGTTTTTCTCAAAGACCGGATGCTAATATATATATATAAAAATCATGTGTTTATGTCAATTAATCAAATAAGGCAATTACAAAATAATTATTCAATTTGTTTTAATATCATATAACCAATGATTTAATTTTATCATTAAACCTTTAATATTCTAAATTAATTTCATAATCAACTCGTATTCCGATAATTAATTAATTCAAAATTTAAATTCAAAAAATATTTTTTAATTGGAAAATATTCAACCATAACCAGCAAAAACTGTTCTGGTCTCGGGTATCTATGACATTCTATTTTTTACAATTCCACTGATGTACTTTGAGCAACAATTTCTTATTCACCTGAAATTTATTTTGATCATATGACTAAATCAATTTGATGTTCTCACATAGGAGAACATGAATCAACCTCGACCAATCAATCATTATTATGGTGTCGGTTCTACTCAAAATTAAGCTTCAACTTGCTTATATGAAATGCTATCAAAATGATATTTTCTAACAGTGGTAACTATACATCTTAACAAAGCTAAAGTAATCACACCTATCAATAAAGTTGAGATCTCGAGTTTAAATTCTCCATTCTTTCAAGTAAAAAAAAATATTAATGTTGGACCTAACATAAGTTTGAAGATTCCTCATTATTTAGCTCCTTATATATCTTATTTAGCTCTAATCAACTTGAGTTGTAATGCTGTACAACTTATAAAATTAGCTAGTTTAAAAATCAACATAAATGGTATTGATAAAGATATCATTTACCACATTATTTGAGTTAATTTTTTGACTAATATTTTAGATTATATAGCAATTCTGCAAATTTTATGAACAATCTTAATATGTTTTTTTAATGCTTAATCTTAATATATTAAGTGTTAAAATTTTGAAAAATTTTATTATTATTTTTTGATGTTGACACCAAGTGTGTAAATAATTTGTCCGAGCTTTAGGTAGTATACGATGGGTTCGATAGTTACTCTCGTATGTGCACATGGATACATGTCCATTTGCATTTTACGGTTTTTACCTAAAACTTGACAAAGCCTTGTTTTGGTGTCAACAAAACATGTCATTTAACTCACTATATTGTCTTGACATAGAAACCATGTTACATGTCTAGGTTGGAACAAAATAAAAGGACAAAAAAGTCGACCTAATAAATTGTGGTGTATAGTTCAGTAATAAAAGATGCTTGTTAAGTTGGACAATATCTTAAATTTTTCAGTCATACTACCATATATGATATGTCAAAAAATAAGAACAAAAATTGTAATGGTAGTTCCATGGTTGCATACACTTAAACATCTGCGAGACATCAGAAAGTTATATAAATTAGTTGTAATTAAGATTTGGCATTAAAGAGAAAATATTGTTTGTGTAGTTGTAACAATTTTCTGCATGATATTTTTTCTACATCGTTTTGATATTGTAATTTTCTTTCTGTTTTGAGTTTCTACGTAAAAAAAAAAAAAAAAAATATATATTATGTAATAAATTTGATTTTTCTTTCATCTTAATTTTTTTTTAATTTAGATATTATTTATTGTATAGTAAATATAGGCCACGATTCCGTGTTAATTTTTTTTAATAGGTTTGTCGGGCAGCAACAAAAATAAAACAAGAATAAAAAAGAGAAAATAATAATAATAATAAGTAAAGGAAAAAAGAAAAAAAGAAAAAGAAAAATAGAGAGACTCAAATTGTGGTCCTTTTTCTACCTTAGACTCGACAAAGTTGGAGCATATCGTTTCAGATTCTAAAAACATAAGTAGTAATAATATTTTTAAAATTACGACGATCACGTTTTTATAATTATACAAGAATTCACACAAAAAAAAAAAAAAATCAAATATTCATATTATAAAAAAAATTAAAAATTAAAAATGAATTTGGTATCTGACATAATTAATTGTACTGTACAATAGAAGCGAAACCCGCCATTTTGCATAATTCTTCTGTAAAAAATAAATTCTTTAAATTTTGAGAATTTTTTTAATAAAACTTCAAAACTCCTTTAAAAAAAGAAATTTATTAATTAAAATCATTCAAATTTATCTATAATTTTTTTTTAAAAAACTCCTAATATCTTACAAAGAAAAAAAAAATATAAATTAGCCCTCCTTTGCATAAAAAAAAAAATATAAAATATGAGATTTATATCCATAAAATTCTAATTTTTAAAAAAAATTCACTTAACATATATAGACATATATAAGAAGTTTTGAGGTGCGGATTGCGTACTATTTTTTTTTTCCATATAAAATTTTAATTTATATGATAATTAGTTTTATGAAACTATAAAACTAATAATAATATATAAATTAATATTTAAAAATAAGTCTTTTTGATAATTATATATATATATATATTTAAATATATTTAAATATAGTTGGGTGACTTCATTATCGTTAGTGGCAATGTCACCCAACATTTCATGGATTAAACAAAAGAAGCATTTGCCAACCGCATTATAATTTCCAAAACACAAAAACTCAATTTCCCGACAAAACTCTCCACCTTAGAATCTCTTTAACTCTCTAAACTCTAGATACCCCTCTCACCTTCTCTCTCTGTCTCTCTCTATCAAATTTAGAATGTTAAATTTGACGCTTCTTTGCTGATACACACACTTTTTTTTTTTACTGGGGGGGCAGAAGAGAGCTTGATTTCTTTGATTTCAAGCTCAAAAACCCATCTTGTCACTTGAATTATTTTTTAGTTATGGCTTCTTCAGTTCTGTTCCCTGCAACTTCAGTTGCTGGTACTCGGTGGTCTGTAGCTCACGTGAAGGTTGCTCCCAAGTTCTCTGTACGGTCATCTTTGGACACAAATGTTTCTGATATGAGTACCAATGGTAATTTCCCTTTCTTTGATTTTTTTCCCTTGTTTTGGTTATGTTATTCAGTTATTATCAGTTACGGATTTTTTTTGGCTTTTCTGGTTTCTGGGTTTTTTTTTTGTTTTCTGTTGTTTGATTGGATTTTTTTTAGTGTTTATTTATTGGAATCTCTTTAAAAATAAATTATAGTTTGTTAACAGTGCGACTGTGATTGAGGCAATAGATGAAGAATTTGCTGTTCACTTGGTTTAGTTTGATTCAAATTTGTGGGAGAGTTGTTCATTGATTTTAATTCTAGTACAAGATAAATAAAAAAATGTGGCTTTGGGATGTCAGTAAACACAATGTTTTAATTATATTGTGATGTCAAATGAAGAATTAGAAAAAAATATGCTATCTTATGCATTCCATTTTACTAGACTGTGAAGAGAAGTTGGAGAAGAAGTAGTGAAAGTAAATTAAGTTTTTGGTCAATTAGTTTGGTGAATCGCCAGATGCAGTTGTGCGAGAATGGGAAAAAAAGATATGTGTTTCTTATTAGCTAAAGATCAAAGACATTTTATGTGTAGAGATTATGTTAGAATATTAGTACTTTGAGACATTATATTCTGGTTGTCACTGAATAACTGAATGGTGTAATTGTTGGCAGCTCCAAAGGGCTTGTTTCCACCGGAACCTGAACATTACAGGGGACCGAAGCTAAAAGTGGCTATTATTGGAGCTGGGCTTGCAGGGATGTCAACAGCGGTGGAATTATTGGATCAGGGCCACGAGGTTTTGTCTTTTACACACTTTTGAATCTTCTTGATGTTTATAACTGTCATTGAAGTCATCTAATTTGTGGACTGGCTTGCTATATAATTCCACCATCTGGCCTTATGCACAATGCAAAGTAAATGGGTGCTTTAAACACCGATCTTTTGAAGTCCATAACATAACCATTTTTCAGCAGTCATCATTTTATATATTTTATATGGAGCAAGCTTATTATATTGACAAAGTTTGTGTCATTAGGAAATTAGAGTGTTTGGTTGATTTATCATGATAATGATAAAATTTATATAAATTTTGGTTTTCTGCAGGTGGATATATACGATTCACGGTCTTTCATTGGTGGTAAAGTGGGTTCTTTTGTTGATAGACGTGGAAACCATATTGAAATGGGACTGCACGTTTTCTTTGGATGCTACAATAATCTTTTCCGCCTAATGAAAAAGGTGAACTGATCTTGCTGCATAGCTGTCTTTTGCATTCCGTTTGAATGTTTGTAGTTCTTGTATCTTTACAAATTAACATATCCTAACTAAAACAAATAAGCCTTGTAAAAGAATGTGATTTGATTATTTTGAAAACAAAAAATATATGTACTCTTGACTGTGCCAACTAACTGTTCTTCATGAAAATACCTAATGATAGTCTCCTTTCACTATCGTGCAAGTTCCTTAGTGTGTGATTTTGTGACTGGAAGGAAATATATAATTGGTGACTTTTGCTCTTGATAGTGCAATTTATAAATAGCATAAGTTAACTGAATATTAAGTTTATTTTCCTCGTATAGCTTGAAATGTTGCTTTTGCTTTATAACATATTGCTCAACTACCTTTTTGCCGGTCGCCAGTGCCTTAATGCTATTAACCCTGCAAATTGCAAAATTCAGATATTTCCCTTTGAATATGAAGTGGAATTTTCACTATAAAGTTTGGACGCCTCGTTTATGATTTTGGCTGATTGGATCAAGTTTAGAAAACAAAGGCACTTCTGCAGCATTGTTCATCGGTCCATTCAAGAACTAAATTTGGGTTATGAAGTATCCGAATTCTTGAATAGTCAATGTGGAGACGTCATGTCCAGCTATGAAATGTTACTTTGTGGCTACGGCTGTACTTGCATTATTCTGAGTAAATTATGGTTTTCAGGACAATTATAGTGTAGTATCATTGTAACTTAACCTGAAATTACTATCTGATTTAGCCTTGTGTTTGAGTAATTGATATGATGAATCAGAATTGTTGCTGCTCTTGGAATGGATATTTGTTTTCGAATTTTATGAGTTTAACAAGATGTTTCTTCTAGGACATTTGGCCCCTTTTTTTTTATGGTCTCTGAAGTTTTTCTTGGATGCATATAGGTGGGTGCGGAAAAAAATCTACTTGTGAAGGATCATACTCACACATTCGTGAACAAAGGGGGTGAAATTGGTGGTATGGTTCAATGCTTGATCAAATAAAAGCTTAGGCTTTTATAGTTTGATATTTCTTCCTCTTAAATTTGTTTTATGTAGTATAGAAGGGTACTAGTAATTTAACAACTTTGACATTTAACTGCAGAACTTGATTTTCGGTTTCCAGTTGGGGCTCCATTACATGGGATTCGTGCATTTTTGTCTACAAATCAGATCAAGGTAGTGAATACAATTACAAGTTTCGTGTTGTGTTAATATTTCCCTTTCCATTTTAACAGTCAGTTGCTATGATAGTTGGGTTCTCAGCATTTTGGATACTCATTGTGTATTGTTATTTTCTTATATTTTCCCTTATACCATGGCATTTACCGTATCTGCCACATTCCCTTTGCTGGCATGTTCTTTAGAACTACTCTTTGTTATCATCTTCATTGTATCCAATACCCTGTATATAACTTCTTCACTTCTTGTATCACCTTTGTCAGAGCATGTTCTGTCACCATTGATACCGTCACAAGTTCACCATTCAATCTGAGATGTCTTTTCTCATTTTTTGTTTCATCCTTGCACTCTGCATCAAGCAAAATGAAAGTGGCGAAAGGCGAATAATAGTTTTTTGCCCTTATAAGTTCTTTTGATAAGCTGAATAAGTTCATGCCTGAGCTTCATGTTCCATTGAGATTCTCTTTAATGCATTTTCTCTCATATGTTGTCCTAGTGCAGACTTATGATAAAGCAAGAAATGCCCTGGCTCTTGCCCTAAGTCCAGTTGTGAGGGCACTTGTTGATCCAGACGGAGCAATGAAGGACATAAGAGATTTGGATAGTGTAAGAGCGACAATATTTCTTGTTATCTTGGGTTTTGGTCCTTATTTTCTTAGTACAACAGCAGCTGTGTTCTTGGAGCGAATTTTTAACTCTTTTTGTTTAATCCACCTTTCAATTGCATGATATGCTGACTCGAATAAATATATTTTGTTGCTGTGCAATCCTCTTTATTCTTATGCATTTTTTGTACTTCAATATCTATCTATCTATTATACATGTTGTGGAAAAAATTATTTTGCTAGCAAAATCTATTATTTTTTTCTTTTAAATTGTTTATTACTTAAAAAATTCATTTTCTTCTTACAGATAAGCTTCTCTAATTGGTTTTTGTCCAAAGGTGGTACACGCACGAGTATCCAGAGAATGTGGGATCCTGTTGCTTACGCCCTTGGGTTTATTGACTGTGATAACATCAGTGCTCGCTGTATGCTCACTATTTTCTCATTGTTTGCCACTAAGACCGAGGCATCCCTACTGCGCATGCTCAAGGGTTCTCCAGATGTTTACTTGAGTGGTCCCATTAGACAGTATATCACAGATAGAGGGGGCAGGTACTGTTTGTAAATATAGGTTGACAAAAATTATGGTTGTCATTCTTGCTAGTTTTCGCCTACGATGAATTAATTTTTTCCTCTTTCTTGCCTTGGAATCTCTCTTGCTACAACAGGTTCCATCTCAGGTGGGGATGCAGAGAGGTACTTTATGATCAATCCGCTGATGGAGAAACATACGTCACAGGACTTGCCATGTCTAAAGTAAATTTCTTCTCATGTTGCTCCAACTAGATTGATTGTAAAAGCTATATTATGATTTATGCATCTTTTAATATTCTTAAGCGTGAGCTTATCCAAGGAAAGACAATTTTGTAAATTAGTTTCCTGTAATCTGTTAAAAGTTTTCATTTTATTTTCAGGCCACTAATAAGAAAGTCGTGAAAGCTGATGCATATGTTGCAGGTTTGTGGTTAAACTTTTCCTCATATATGTGTATCAGATCATTTTTTTTTAATAAAGAAAATCGGGGAAATATTTTAATTATTCTACTTTTCGTTTGATGGCAGCTTGTGATGTCCCTGGAATTAAAAGATTACTTCCATCATCGTGGAGGGAAATGAAATTTTTTGATAATATCTATGAGCTAGTTGGAGTGCCTGTTGTCACGGTGCAACTTAGATATAATGGCTGGGTAACCGAGTTACAGGATATAGAACGCTCAAGGTAATTTTTAAATCTAGAATGAGCTTACTGGTGTGAAGCACGACATTCTCTTTAAGGGCCTAAGAAAACGTGCTTTAGTTTCACTTCCCGATATTAAAAAATTAAAGGGTTGTCCATTTCTTCATGAATCCATATTTTCTTTCAAATGATAGGCAATCGAGGCAAGCAGTGGGGCTAGATAACCTTCTGTACACTCCAGATGCAGATTTCTCTTGCTTTGCCGACTTAGCTCTCGCTTCTCCAGAAGACTACTACATTGAGGGACAAGGTTCATTGCTCCAGTAAGGAATATGTTTATTCCGCTTGTCATAATTAGTATAATTATTTAGTGCGTTTATAGTGAGGTGATGTGAAGCTGCCAAACGTGTGATGACGATGAAATGGATAGTCGATCAATTAATAATCATCATTCTGACCAATTACAGAATTGATTTTTCTCTTCTTAGAACTGCTATTATGATTACCCTATTCACTGCATTTTCACTTCTTAGTTTTTTGTGCTCGGGGGATATCCTTTCAACTCCATTAAATATAAACTGTGAACTCTCTTAAAAATTCAGCCAATACTTTCCAAAGTTATTGATGTCAAAATTATAGAATTGTCTTCTGCACCGAGCCCAAAATGACTATTCTCGAGTCTACTTTTTGTTTTTGCAATTATGATTTCTTTGTGTATTCTGTTGTATTTACTAAACCTATGTTATCTTCAGGTGTGTTCTGACACCAGGCGATCCTTACATGCCCTTACCTAATGATAAAATCATAAAGAGAGTAGAAAAGCAGGTCGGTAGCTTCTAAGCAATGCCTCCATCTATCATGTTGTTAGATCATGACTTTTCGCAAATCTTTAATCTTTAGTGTTATACTCCACGTTTAAATGTCTTAGATCATTTTCATTTGCTTATGTTGTGTAGCGATTTCATTCCCAACATAATCTTGCAACTTTCTACATCTATTCACTAATTTGTGGTTCCTTGTTTATCAGGTCTTAGATTTATTTCCATCGGCCCAAGGTTTAGAAGTTATTTGGTCGTCCGTTGTCAAAATCGGGCAATCTTTATATCGGGAGGGACCTGGTAAAGATCCATTCAGACCTGATCAAAAGACACCTGTGAAGAACTTCTTCCTTGCCGGCTCATATACAAAACAGGTAACTACATTTATTTTTAATGTCTTATAGATAAATATTAGAGATCATTCAAGCTTCCAAATATGTCCCTTAGTTTTCAATACAGTCCAACCAATAAATATCTATAAAAGAAAAAAAAAAACAAAAAACTTCTTTCTGCAAAACAAAGAATTTCCCATTTCTAGGAAGTTCTGTTTTTGTTAAAATTGAAAACTTGTGAATTGAAATATGAATACTAAAAATGTCCTTATCGTTACAGGATTACATAGATAGTATGGAAGGAGCAACTTTGTCTGGCAGACAAGCCTCAGCCTACATATGCGGTGCTGGGGAAGAGTTGGTGGAATTCCGGAACAAACTTGATGCCATTAATTCTCATGAACAAACGAAAACTGCCACTACTACTGATGAGCTAACTCTTGTCTGATATATCACAAATTCATCCGGGAGTTTTCCGTGGTCGCAAGCATGGTAGCAGTAAGCCTGTTCAACAACTCTGTCAATTTGAATGAAAGTACACAGAAACAGAAAACATTAGTTTCAGATGTATCCAGCAATTGCATCTGGTATTATCGTTTATAGTTCACGTTGTGAAAATGGTATATACATGTAATGCATACTTGGACGGTTTTTTACAAGTAAATGAGTTGAATTTTCTTGAAACATATTATCTTCTTCCTAAATTGCATTTGTGTTCATTAAATGGTCTACTGCAACTTTTTACCTTGTATATAATCATTAGTTTAATTTGCTCCAATATCTCAGCAAATACAAGAATCAAGAATATAAATAACTTCCTGCTATTAATATATGGGATTAGGTAACTTTATCAAAAATTTGAAAAATACTTGATTAATAATTTTAGAAGATGAAGATCATGCAAAATGCTTAAGCCCTTTTTGTTTCTCTTAGTTTCCAGTTCCACGTAGTAAGTCATACTATGTTATATGTAAATTAATTTAATTGTTTATTCATATCATATGATATAATATGAATGGTGGGAGCGCGGTTGAACAGTCATATAAGAAATATCTTACAAAGTAAATTCACACAATATGCTATCAAAACTAAATTAATTGGATATTTGCGCCACGGGAAATACAGTATAACAATAAGTTAATTAGAAAAAGAGACACTCGAGTTTGAAACTCTTTAGGTCAACATCTAGTAGAAAAATGTATGACTCAGGTTTTTATGAATGATTTCAGAGCAATGGATTCCGTTCATGGGAGGTCACCAATGAAAAGGATCATATTTATTTGTAAAATCCAAACATTGAGTCGGAGGATTGGACCGTACCCAAAATCAGAATATCTTTCAAAATAAATGGAGAAACAATAAAATTCAATGCTAAAATGAACCGTATTCGACAAAATACTTATCTACTAATCAAGCTCAGTCAGGTATGAAATTTGATAGTTACCAGTCATAATATAAAGTTGTTTGATCACATAAATAATCATAATAGTGAGATTTATTTCACTTGGCTAAATTTATAATTTTTGGTATTTTATCTAAAATTAAAGTTAATATATGAGATTCACATGTTATTCTAATTTTTATAGTTGTCGTCCTGTCATGGTACGTTTACTAATTAGTAATGAAAATTAAAGGAACCAGGTTAATTTCATTGGAAAGAGAATAAAAAAAAGGAACTTATTTCGGGGAATTAAGTTTTTTTTTTTTTTCAATAGAACTCAAATCTCTGTATAGGATTCATATAATTTAATTTCCAATAATTAGTAAACGTGCCATAATCCAAATAGGATTTTTATATCAATTTTCTTTGTTTACACTTGATTTTCATAATATCAAACTTTTGTAAATTTATCCGAAAAATAGACGATGTGGCTTTATTTTGAGTATACAATGTGAATTAATATGACCAGTTAATAAAATGGTAGAACACCAAAACATAATTTGATGAGATGAAGATAATATGCGTATCACTCTCATATATTAAGACTGTGAGTTTGAGTTACTTCCGCCTCCTCTAATTCTTGAACCAAAACAATAGTTAATAAACCGTCATAGCATAGGTTAACATCACTACAATTTGAATTTGGTTTTTTACTTTTATGATGAATTACAATGAAGTACCTTATCGTTCGTATATATTATAATAAAATTATAATTTTAAATTTAATTATATGTTAGTATCTTTAACTAACTGGTTAACCGTTAAAACTGACGGTCAATCAATAGTCAGAAAAGTAATGTGGTCATTTTACTTTTTTTTTTTAAAAAAAAAAGTAATAAAATTTAAAATAAAATAAGAATGGAACTTCCCCATCCATCCATTTTGATGGATGGTGGAAATCCATTTTAAAAAAATTTATTTTTATTTTTTATTTAATTTAATTTTTAACCAGGAATAATTATGTCATTTCACATATAAGTCAAAGTCAAACCGTTATTTTTTATTAGGTCAACTGATAGTAGAATATTAATGTATAATTAAGGTTAAACTCATGATGTCGTTATAATTTGGTCAAACGTCATGATATTTCATTAAAATTCGCCCTTATTTTTAATCTTTTTAAATAATATTTTGCATTTTCATTCCATAATTTAAAATTTGTCTATTATTTATAAGCAGCAAGATTATAAGCGTTGTAATGACATTTATTCATTTTTTATTTATTTTATTTACATTAACATGTTACATGAGCTTTTATGTCAACTTAATCTCGTGAAATATACTTTTCATGTACATAATAAAATCCATATGAATTATATGGAACTGTTAAATTTTTAATAATTTTTTTTAAAAAAAAAAACAAATACCACCGTCCATATAAAATTAGAAAAATTGTAATAGAGTATCTTAACGTTTGATCATATTGCAATCAAATCGCGATTTTAGTCTCAATTTAGTACCCTTGACTAATTGGTTGACCGTTAAAGTTGATGGTCAACCAATAATCAAAAGGTAATATGATCATTTTTGTATTAATTTTTTTAAAAAATTAATAAAATTTTATAAAAATTTAAAAAATTTCCACCGTTCATCAAGATTGATTGATAATAGAGATCATATTGACAAAAAAAAAAAAAGAAAAAAAAAGAGAAAAATAAAAGAAAATTTTATTCTTGGTGGAATACAGATCCAATCTCGACATTGAATTTTCACCGTCTATCAAGATTGATGACAGTTATGGATTGAATCTCCACTTTTCTTTCTTCTTTTTTAATTTTTTTTTAATATAATCTGCACCATCTATTAAAATTGATGGACATTAGAGATCCGCTTAAAAAAATATTTATAATTCTTTTTATTGTTTTATTTTTTAACTTGGGGTAGTTGTGTCATTTCAAGTAAATTTTTTTGTCAAACCGTTACTTTTAACCGACTCAACTAACTGTAGGGTAGTAATATGTAATTAAGGTACTCCATTGCAATATGGTCAAACGTCAAGGTACTCCATTGCAATTTGACCTATAAAATTTGCAAATAATATCCATAATCCATACTAATTATCTCTAATTCCTATAAAATTTACAAATCACATATCATACTGAAATAAAATTCATGAAATCAAAATCACTCTTTAGTTTACTCCAACAACTTGCAATTAAACTAGTAATGAAGTCAAAAATGACTTAGACTATATAAAATTGAATTTTCAAATTATTTATCAAAACACTCTTTAAGGTTATTTTCAAGATCTAAAACTATGAGGGATAAAGATGAAAATCAATTAAAATTTCAATTAAATTAAAGTTGAAATTGTTTTCAAAGATATGAAAATAAACTCTAAACAAATGGAATGGTTTGTCTTGCAAATGAAGATCATGCAAATAAAAAATGTGCATGGCCTTGAGTTTCTCTAGGTCCCTTGTAATATGCATGACAGGAAAAACTCATGCAAATTAACCACTGAAAATTCAGTCACTGATTTTAAATGTTTACATTAATATTTGGTGCATGTCCAATGGATAGCAATGTAAAATTCAATTTATAAATAGAGAACCGAAAACATTCCCTTTAGAAAATAATAAATTATGCATATGAGTACAAATGATAAAAAAATGTTCTTCTAAACTATGAGCACGTTTACTAATCGAAAATGAAAATCAAAGACAATTAAGTTCTATGGAATAGGGAATCAGGAAAGGGTACTTAATTCCCTAGGTGGGAGGGGAATTAAATTCTCTTTCTAATAGTTACTTGACTCTTTAATTTGTATATGAAATCCACCTAACTTGATTCCAACAGTAACTTAATTCTTTGATTTGTGAGTGGGAAACTTGAATTCCAACCCCTTTTAGTAAACACAGTAATAAAAAATCAGTAATTAAGTTCTATTTCCATTATTAGGATACCTGGTTGATAAACAAGCTCCATGAACAACCAATAGGAACTTCATATAAGGTAGTATCCAATAGAGATATTAAATATCCTAGGCCCCAGCTAAGTGACCTTAAAGGATTTGAAATCATAAAACTCAAAAAGCACAAAGAAATACCAAAATAACATCGACAAGCACAAATCAACGCCAAATGTGATTTGGTGGCAAAGAGCATTCAATCTGTTAATGATCCAAGTTTGAGTTGTCGTACCATAGATAGTATGTCAAAAAAAAAAAAAAACCATCAACAAGCACAAAGCACAAAATCTTTAAAGATCAACAAGGATTCAAATCAGAAGAGCATCAACTTGGATTAATTATAATCAAACACCAAAATGACATCAACAAGCACAAAGAAGATGGCAACAAATAACCGATACCACGCATCACATTATCTCAAAAACAAGGAACTCATAAAGAAGGGTTTCTACCGCTCAACCTTCTCATTGAATTAGAACTTGTAACCGTTTGCTAATCAAGAACACAAAAGGGAAAATCTCAACCACCACAAAGAGATTGACAACTGAATTGATACCATACAAATTGTTACAAGTTGATATTGATAATTGAGTTAGTTGAGTTGGACCAAGTCTTATTTCAGTTTTAGTTAGAATTGTGTTTCCTCTTTTTTAGCCACTCCTACGCTAGAAAAAGTCAAGATATTTTGTTATTGTTTTTCCAATAATTTCTGTCAATAGTTCCTATTTCCTAGTTTGTAACTGTTGAACTGTGCCCTATACATCAGTTGTTTCAAGAATAAATTATCAATAAATTTCATAAATTAACTCAATTGAGTTTCTCTGGGAGGCGTTGGTTCCTCATATAGGCTAACTAAAACACTTTTATTCTCGTTATTGCAATTGTTTTTGTTATGACAATCTGTGATCGTAACATCTTGGTATCAGAGCTTGGCAATGGAGGACCGAGTACACAAATTGGAGGAAAATTTTGAGACGCTTTTGAGAAGTCAGAATGAGCTTTTATCCGAAGTTGCATAGCAACTAGAAAGGCTCAGTCAACAAATTATGGCAAACAACCTATTGAAATAGGTGAGACATAAGCAAAAATGGCCAAAGGTTTGGCACAACAAACTCTAGAGGTTCCAAATCACGCAAACAGTTCAATCCACGTTCTGTTAAGTTGGATTTTCCAAGGTAAGACAACAAAGGCGACCCAACAATGTGGCTCTGTAGAGCTTATAAGTTTTTTTCCCTTCATGAGATAGCTGAGTCCGACAAAGTTTCATTATCTTCTTTCTATCTGGAAGGAGATGGTCAACTATGGTTTCAAATGCTGGAGCAAGAACAACTTTATGTCACTTGGGAAGACTTCAAAAACGAGCTTCAAACTCGGTTTGACCCCAATCAATTTGTTGATCCATTCAGTGAATTGATCCAACTCTGACAAACGGGAACGGTGGTGGAATATCGGGCTCGATTCGAAAAATTATTGGCAAAGGTTGGCCCACTAACACCAGATAAGAAGGTTAGTTGTTTTAGCACTGGGTTGAAAGATAGTATCCGTACCAATGTACGAGCAAATTTAGCATCAACCTTAACCATCACAATTGGCCTAGCACGACTGTGAAGCACGCGATACAAAGCAATGACAACCTGCAGCAGCGACCTCTTCTTGGCTAAACAATACTTGGCAATAAGGTATGGAAAATCCTGGACGTACTTCAACTAATACCACCACTCAAATAAAGAAAATGACAGCAGATGAGCTATCAGAGAGGCGCAAAAAGAGACTCTGTTTTCACTGTCACGATCGATATACTCCTAGACATGATTGTAAAAAATTATTTCTGATAGAGGCAAGTTGGGAAGATGAAAAGGGTGATGTGTTGATGGAAGTCGAATGAGACAATGAGGAAGTTGGACCTGAAATTTCATTGCACGCCATAGCTGGTTTGCAGGCATTAAAAACAATAAAAATATTGGGTGGATTCAAAGGGGAGTCGATAATTGCTTTGATCGATTCGGGAAGCACACATAATTTCATTAGCTCACGAGTTGCACAAAGAATCAACCTTCAACCAGATTGTGTTAGAAAGTTAGAAGTAATGGTAGCTTCAGGTGAGAAGTTGGTGAGTCCTAGGAAGTGCTCGTTTGTGCCATTCAAGCTCCAAAATATAACTTTTACGATTGATTTTTTCATTCTTCCGTTGGAGGGTGTTAGGAATTTCGCAGCGGAAGGATAATTATGACGACAAAATAGAGAAATAAATAGAATAGTGGAGACACAAAATTTACGTGGTTCGGCTTAAAGCCTACATCCACGGGCGAAGACGATCAAAGGAAATTTACTAAAATGGAGATATTACAAGACAAGAGAATTTCTCTCAAAAAACCCAAAACCCCAATACACCCAATAAATACTCTCACAAGATCTCAAGCTCACTTTCTCTCAAATAATTCTCTCTCTTGAGAATTCTCTCAAATAGCTTGGATTGTTTACAAATGAAGAGAAGGGAGGTATTTATAGGAAAATTTTAGTTACTGTTCACGCGTATACGGTACTGTTCACGCGGTACTGTTGACGTCACTGCTTACGTATACATACTGTTGACGTCACTGCTTACGTCACTGTTCACGCGTATTCGGTGCACACTGTTCACGTTTTACTGTAGCACATAATATTTCTATTGGGTCAGCCCAATAATTTGCAAATGGACTTGGGCTTAGCAAATGGGCTTGGACAAATTCAAGACATATTAACAAATCTCCACCTTGGCTTGAATTTGCTAGCTAAAGAATTTCTTCAATCATCTTCTCCAAAAATGCCCCTAAGGCAATCAGTTTTGATAAATACCAACTAAGTCCAAGCAATGCCTGAACTTGCTTACTGAAAGAGACTTTGTCAACATGTCAGCTGGATTGTCTGCAGTACCAATTTTCTTAACAGAAATATCACCTTGAGAAATAATATCACGAACAAAGTGGTACTTCACATCAATGTGTTTCGTCCTTTCATGAAACATTTGATCTTTAGTTAAATGAATAGCACTTTGGCTATCACAATGGACGACAATCACTTTATGATCCAAACTGAGCTCACCAAACAAGCCTCTCATCCAAATGGCTTCTTTTATAGCCTCGACAACTGCCATGTACTCTGCCTCTGTAGTGGATAATGCTACTGTAGACTGTAACGTAGCTTTCCAACTGATAGCAGTATCACCAAGAGTAAATACATAGCCAGTAATGGATCTCCGTCTGTCGAGATCACCTGCATAATCTGAATCAACATAACCAACCAAATGTCCCTTACTCCTTCCAAATTCCAAACAAGAATCAGTAGTACCCCGTAGATACCTCATAATCCATTTCACTGCTTGCCAGTGTTCTTTACCGGGATTAGACATATATCTACTAACAACACTGACTGCATGTGCAATATCAGGACGAGTACATACCATAGCATACATGAGACTACCAACAGCACTAGAGTAGGGAACATGTGACATGTACTCAATATCATTATCTGACTGTGGTGACATAGCAGCAGAAAGTTTAAAACGAGCAGCAAATGGAGTACTTACAGGTTTAGCATTTTTCATACCAAAACGCTCCAAAACCTTTTCAACAAAACTCTTCTGAGTAAGGTAAAGTTTTCCTGCAGCTTTGTCTCTTCGAATCTCCATACCAAGAATTTTCTTGGCTGCTCCCAAATCTTTCATTTCAAATTCACCACTCAATTCTGATTTTAATTTGTTTAGCTCAAACATATCCTTAGCTGCAATTAGCATATCATCAACATAAAGCAGCAGATACACAAATGAGCCATCTTTAAGTTTTCTGAAATACACACAGCTATCATACTGGCTTCTAGAATAGCCGTGGCCAACCATAAAAGAATCAAACCGCTTGTACCACTGTCGAGGAGATTGTTTCAGACCATACAACGATTTCTTCAACAAACAAACATGGTCTTTCTTCCCTTCAATCTCAAAACCCTCAAGCTGTTGCATATAAATTGTCTCCTCAAGCTCTCCATGTAAGAAGGCAGTCTTAACATCCAGTTGTTCCAACTCCAAATTATGCATAGCAACCAAAGCAAGTAAGACACGAATAGAGCTATGTTTAACAACAGGTGAGAATACATCATTAAAGTCAACTCCATGTACCTGACTATAGCCCTTTGCAACCAACCGTGCCTTGTACTTCGCATCTTCAATACCTGGAATGCCTTCTTTCCTTTTAAAGACCCACTTGCATCCAACAATTTTCTTGTCTTTAGGCGGTTTAACTAAATCCCAAGTTCTATTCTTGTGAAGAGACTCCACCTCTTCCTGCATAGCCACTAACCACTTAGCAGAATCATCACAAGAGATAGCCTCTGAATATGTTGAAGGTTCACCAACTGCATTTGTGTCTTCTGCTACAGCTAGTGCAAATGAGACATAGTCTGCTAGTCTCTGAGGCCTCCTCTTCTTTCTTGGTGGCTTATGTTTAGCAATAGAGTCTTCTTCTTCACTTTGTGGTGTTTCCTCTTCTTCAATAGGAGTAGGCATCTGAACTTGATTTTGTAGAGATGGTTCATTCTCCACCTCAAACTCCACCTGCTTAGAAGAACTTGTAGCATCTGTTTTAGAGGAAACAGAAATCTCCTTTCTGGTGGAAGTCTCCTTTACGGGATGCAACATAGCAGATTCATCAAATACAACATCTCTGCTAATTATCACTTTTGGAGACTTTGGATCAGGACACCATAATTTATATCCTTTCACACCAGAAGGATAACCAATAAATATGCACCTTTTAGATCGTGGCTCTAATTTGCCATCATTAACGTGTGCATAAGCAGGACATCCAAATACCTTTAGGTCAGAATATTCAGCCGGTTTACCAGACCATAACTCCTCCGGAGTCTTTATGTCAATTGCTGTGGATGGAGAACGATTCACCAAATGACAGGCTGTAGAAGCTGCTTCTGCCCAGAAGTCTTTAGATAGGCCAGAATTTGATAACATACAACGAACTTTCTCCAAGAGCGTTCTGTTCATACGCTCTGCTACACCATTCTGCTGTGGTGTGCCTCTGACTGTAAGGTGACGCACAATGCCTTCATTTTTGCAGAATTCATTAAAATAACCTTGACAGAACTCTAGACCGTTGTCTGTCCTGAGTCGCTTTATTTTTCTTCCAGTCTGTTTCTCTACTAAGGCCTTCCATTGCTTGAAGGTGGTGAACACATCATTTTTCTGCTTCAGAAAATATACCCATACCTTTCTAGAATAATCATCAATGAAGGTAAGCATATATCGAGCACCACCTTTTGATGGGACACGTGCAGGCCCCCAAAGATCTGAATGAATGTAATCCAAAGTACCTTTGGTTCTGTGAATTGCAGTACTGAAACTGACTCTTTTCTGTTTGCCAAAAATGCAATGCTCACAGAAGTCTAGCTTTGATGTACTCTGACCGCAGAGAAGACCTCTTCTGCTTAACTCTGATAGACCTCTTTCACTCATATGTCCCAGCCTCATATGCCATAATCTGGTGACATCTGAGTCAGACAAGGAAGATGTGGACATGGCTGCTGCACCTGTAACTATAGAGCCTTTCAGAATGTACAGTTTGCCTATCTTCTCAGCCTTCATCACAATTAAAGAACCTTTAGCAACCTTCAAAACTCCATCTCCGCCAGTGAATTTGTAGCCATTCGAATCCAGAGTACTTAAAGAAATAAGATTTTTCTTCAAGTCTGGAATATGTCGGACATCTGTCAAAGTTCTGATTACTCCATCATGCATCTTAATTTTGACTGTGCCCATTCCAGCAATTTTACAAGCATAGTTGTTGCCCATCAATACAACTCCACCTTGCACCGATTTATATGTGGAGAAATAATCTCTATTGGGGCACATATGGAATGAGCAAGCTGTATCCAGAATCCATTCATTTCTGGCTTTGGCTTCATCAGCACATACTAAGAGCAGATCACATTGCTCTTGATTTTGAACAATACTGGCTTCAGCGGGTTCATCTCTCTTCTGATCTTTGTTTTGTTGCTTGTTCTTTAGCTTGAAGCATTCTGACTTGGTATGCCCCTTCTTCTTGCAATAATTACAAGTTAAATTTCTGTGTCTAGACTTTGATCTAGACCTTGATCTTTGATTGCTAGAAGAACTTTTATCTGGAGTCCTTCCTCTAACGAGTAGACCTTCTGCTGGGCTGTCATTTCTACTTGTTCCAAGCTCCTTATCAATAAGCTCCTTTGAAAATAAAGCTGCTTTAACATCCTCTAACTTTAGAGTTTGTCGACTGTAAATTAAAGTATCTCTAAAGTGCTTGTAGGATGGAGGTAGTGAGCGAAGCAACATAAGAGCTTGATCTTCATCATCATAAGAAATCTCCATGTTTCCTAAATCCATAAGGATAGTGGAGAATTCATCAATGTGAGATTTGATAGATGCACCTTCGGCCATGCTGAGTGTGTATAGACGGTGCTTTGCTACCAACTTGGTGGTGAGATTCTTTGTAACGTACAAAGATTCAAGCTTGTCCCATAAATCTTTGGCAGTCTTCTCTTGCATGACTTCTCGCAAAACTTCATTTGACAAGCATAACTGAATGGAAGCAAGGGCCTTATCATCCATCTCCTGCTTCTTCGCCTCATCCATAGTACTAGGTAATTTATCTTTACCTAGTAGTGCTTGATGCAAACCATTATGAATTAGGATTGCACGCATCTTGACTTGCCACATGGTGAAACTCATGTTGCGATCAAATTTCTCAATATCAAATTTTGTCGTCGTCATGATGTCAACACCTCTGGTTAACGCCAGTCAACACCTCTGGTTAATAATCTGGAATAGTGTATGTAGTAGTGAATAGCACACCAGGTAAGTTCCCAGGAAAGAGAGGTGGGTCACAACGGACACACTTAAATACCAAGTCTTTCCTTAGCCAGAACCTTGCCTAGACATGTACTTTCCACACCACCACACTTATATCCAGCAACCACAAAACCAGTACACTCAATAATAATTCTTTTCTGATGTGGAAGATCAGACAATGCTGCAACCACAGAGCATACTAAGAATTTCCTTGAGAATCTCACGCCTTAGCAGCTTCGAACACAACCGGAAGCTCTGATACCAGTTTGTTAGGAATTTCGCAGCGGAAGAATAATTATGACGACAAAATAGAGAAATAAATAGAATAGTGGAGACACAAAATTTACGTGGTTCGGCTTAAAGCCTACATCCACGGGCGAAGACGATCAAAGGAAATTTACTAAAATGGAGATATTACAAGACAAGAGAATTTCTCTCAAAAAACCCAAAACCCCAATACACCCAATAAATACTCTCACAAGATCTCAAGCTCACTTTCTCTCAAATAATTCTCTCTCTTGAGAATTCTCTCAAATAGCTTGGATTGTTTACAAATGAAGAGAAGGGAGGTATTTATAGGAAAATTTTAGTTACTATTCACAGTTACTGTTCACGCGTATACGGTACTGTTCACGCGGTACTGTTGACGTCACTGCTTACGTATACATACTGTTGACGTCACTGCTTACGTCACTGTTCACGCATATTCGGTGCACACTGTTCACGTTTTACTGTAGCACATAATATTTCTATTGGGTCAGCCCAATAATTTGCAAATGGACTTGGGCTTAGCAAATGGGCTTGGACAAATTCAAGACATATTAACAGAGGGTTATGATGTTGTTCTTGGAATTCAATGGCTGAGAATCTTAGGTCTTATACAATGAGACTTTGGAAAGCTTCAAATGGTATTTAAATGGGAGAACAAAGAGGTAGTTTTGAAGGGATTGACAGATATAAGCAACAACATTTGTGACACTCCTTTAAATAAAATCACAAAACAGAAACCAGGGGTTATATTACATGTCTTGAATTGTGAAGATGTAAAAATGTAAGAGTCCATTCCAGAGTCGATGCAACAAATCTTGCAGTAGTACTATGATATTTTGAAGAAACCCACAAGTTTGCCTCCTCAACGTGACCAAGATCATCGTATTCCACTAGTTCCTAGATAAGGACCTGTTGCGGTACAACCTTACCGTTATCCTCACTTCCAAAAAAATGAAATTGAAAAAATTGTCAAGAAATTACTCACCACTGGTGTCATTAAATCAAGCATTAGTCTTTATTCCTCACCTGTGTTGTTAGTTAAAAAACAAGATGGATCGTGGTGAATATGCATCGACTACTGATCACTAACCAAAATTACCATTAAAGATAAATTCTCAATTTCAGTAATTAATGAATTATTGGATGAATTAGCATGAGCACATTACTTTACCAAATTGGATTTGAGTTCAGGCTATCATCAAGTGAGGATGCATTTTAAAGATATTGAAAAGACAACTTTTCGGACACATCAGGGGCACTATGAATTTTTGGTGATGCCTTTTAGCCTCACAAATGCTCCATCAACCTTTCAAGCACTAATTAATGAGATATTTAAGAAAAAAATTGCGAAAATTTGTGCTTGTATTTTTTGACGATATTATCATTTTTAATCGCAGTTGGCAAGAACACAAGAACCACTTACAATTGGTTTTCAAAGTCCTAAAAGATAATCAATTGCGGATGAAGTCAGAAAAATACGAATTCGGAAAGGAAGAGGTACAATATTTGGGTCATGTCATCTCTAAGCAAGGATTTGTCGTTGATCCTACTAAAATTGAGGCTATGTTGTCATGGACGAAACCTAAGAATGCAAAAATGATGCGGGGATTTCTTGGCCTCGCTGGTTACTACCGTAAGTTTATTCAAAATTATAGGAAGATAGTTGCGCCAATCACCAAAATGTCGCAAAAAAATTCTTTCCAATGGGCCTTGGCAACGGAAGAAGCTTTTAAGCGACTGAAATTGGCAATGACCCAAGCACCGGTGTTAGTTCTTCCTGATTTTTCTCAAACTTTCATGGCTGAATGTGATGCCTGCGGCCTTGGTGTGGGAGCAGTTTTGTTGCAGACAAGACCTATTGCTTACTTTAGTCATGCATTACAGGGGAAGCATCTTTTCCTATCCACGTATGAGAAGGAAATTCTTGCTTTGATGTTAGCTATTCAAAAATGGCTATCGTACCTTCTAGAGAGGAAATTTATTGTTCGAACCCATCATCAAAGTCTAAAGCATTTTTGGACTAAAAAAAATCACTATTAAAGCTCAACAATGGTGGTTATACAAATTAATGGGGTTTGATTTTCAGATTGAATACAAATGGCTAATTACAATAAAGTACCCTAACGTTTAGTCATATTGTAATGAAATCGTGAGTTTCGCTATAATTACACGTTAGTACCCTTGACCAATTGGTTGACCGTTAGAGTTAACGGTCAACTAATAGTCAAAGGATATTTTTGTCATTTTAACATTAATTTATTAAAAAATTATTGAAAATTATAAAAAGATTAAATTAATCTCTACCGTCTATTAAGATTGATAGACGGTAGAGATTATATTGATAAAAAAAAAAAAAAAATTTATGTTCTTATTGTTCTTGGTGGAGATCCAGATTGGATTTCCACTACCAATAACTCAACCCAAAAAAGAAAATATATTTTTGGTTTTTCCCTAAATTTGCTCCATCAACGGGAGTATATCTGCTTCCGTTGATGGAGCAGTTGCTCCGTCGCCGATGGAGCTGCTCCATCGCAACTTAACCCAAAAAAAAAAAATTTTGGTTTCTCCCCTGATCTGCTCCATCAACGGGAGCAGATCTGCTCCAGTTGATGGAGATCAGGGCAAAATTATTATTATTATTTTTTTTCTGTTTGGATTAAGTTGATGGACATCTCCACCACCAAGAACTTAACCCAATCAGAAAAAAAAAAATTCAATATAAAATAATTTTTTTTAATTGTTTGATTTTTAAATATTTTTTTTTTAGAAATGTTACCTCCACCATTCATCAACATTGATGAATGGTGGAGATCTATTTTTAAAAAAAAATTAGTTTTTTTTTTAATTTTTGTTTAATTTAATTTTTAAACTGGGGGTAGTTTTGTCATTTCACCCATAAGTTAAAGTCAAACCGTTAAGTTTGATTGAAACAACTGATGGTATGGTACTAACATGTAATTATAGCTAAACTCACTCATTGCTGTAGCACCCCCCCGACCCGATCCGGGCGGACCGACTCGGGAAGCGCTACTCGGACTTTCTGAACTTTTAAAAATTTATTTTATAAACAGAAAACCATATAAATTATAGTTTTTAAAACAAAATCGTTTTCGAATGAGCCCATTCACTACAAATTTTTTTTTACAAAAATTCGGTAGAGTACCGTTTGTTTTTCGGACTTTCCAAAACCTGCTTTTACACAAATCAATTCAATTCCAATTACAATAACACTTCAATATCAATTTCAAACAACTGCGCACTCTGCCGTTTAGTGCGACTTATTAATCACAATTTATAAAATAAAACAGTTCAAACTTTATATATATATATATATATATATATATATATATATATATATATATATATATATATATATATATATACAGACATTCAGAAATCATAAGGTAATTAATTAAAAACATATTACAAAACATATTTACAATTCCCCTGTATATGCATGCTTTCAGAATATATATACATAACAAAAATATAGCTACCCAACTGTACAAATCCTGTGACTTGGTCTGCAACTCTTTCTTCCTTCAGTCTTTATCTTCGTCCGGATTCCTGGTACCTACGCGTTAGAAACAAAACTAACGCGCTAAGCATAAAGCTTAGTGGGTGTACTATAAACTCAATTAAATAAATCACAATATAAATATCTATTAAGAATAAATAAACCACAATATATATTCCATTCCATTTCAAAACGATTAATATTTCAAAATTCCATTCATTAAACAATTTCAATCACGTTAATTTCAATAATGAGATCAATATACGAATGCTATCAATAAAATCATTCAGTACACTTTTCAATTCCAATCAATTCTGGCCCGCTAGAATACTAAACATATACGGACTGGAATATGGGTCAAGCTCCCAACCCCCAGAACGAATTCTGAGGAGGTACGTGTCTCCCAACTCTAGGACCGTGGGTACGGAACCTAGAGAGGTACATAGCTCCCTATCCCAGGAACGAATCCTTGGGAAGGTACATTAACTCCCAACCCCCAGGACGAATCCTGAGGAGGTACGTATCTCCCAGCCTCTGGACGAATCCAAGAGGAGGTACATCAGTATCATCAATATCAATCAATCAGTATCGGCGCAGTACTGCTCAATAAAACCCAGCTGGTATACCAACCTCCTATATCCATTTCTATGTCTACGTATCCTAGGCCCGTTATAATAAACTATTTTTCACAATAAACGTCGAAATAGGTGCTCAATAACAATAAATTTTCAATAAACATACAAATCACATAATATTCCTCAAGAATCATACTCCATTATTTTTGACGAAATCGAAATATTCGAAAACGAAATCGAAGTACAATCTATCACAAAATCAGTCCAAAATAGTCCAAAATAAAGATATCAACATCAATCTTTCATAAACAATAAACAATTTCCATACATAAATCAAATGCGAAAAATCTCTACGAAATCGAAAACGAAACCAAAAACTGAACCGAAAACGAAAGCGAAAACGAAGACGAAAAACGAAATCGAAAACTAAAACGATAAGTAAACGAAATACTTCTCGAAACGATTTCGAAAACGAGAGTACACCTACCTCGAATCCGTGTTTTTCGTTCGAAAAATCGCGGTCCCACGATCTCTTTCCCTTCTCCTTTCCTTTCCTTTTCTCTTCTCTTCTTCTTCTTCCTCTTTTTCTTTTCTTTTCTTTCTTCTTCTTCTCTCTTCTTCTTCTTCTTTTTCTTCTCTTTTCTCTTTTTTTTTTTTTTTCTCGGTTCTTTCTCTCTCTGTTCTCTCTTCTCGCTTCTGCGAGAAGCTTCTATATTTTTTTATATTTTTTTTCGCTATTGCGACCGCCGTCGCGACCTGTGGTCGCGACACCAGGTCGCGATGCTCACTGGAGTGCGCGCACCGCCTTCCTCGCGAGCGCGCCTTGGTCGCGCGAGTGGTCGCGCTGCTCTCTGCCCGATTTTGGCAATTTCATCGCGACCTGTGGTCGCGGTGGCTGGTCGCGATGCTCACTGCCAGGTTTTGCCATTTTCATCGCGAGCGAGCTGTCGCGACCTATGGTAAAATTCATTTACACCCCCTCAAATAGTAAAATTCATTTTCACATATATAAAATTAATTACCCAAAATCCGGGATGTTACAATTGCAATATGACCAAACGTCAAGGTACTTTATTACAATTAGCCCGAATACAAAAGAGGAGTTGAAAATGTAATAGCATATGCTTTGTCCAGGTGTCATGAATTTGCTATTAATAAAGTTTTTTTACTTGCTTTCTCTCAACTAGTGCCACATTGGGTTGATGCAATTAAAGAGGAAATTGAAGGCAGTTGCTTATTGCAGGAGTTAAAACACAGAATTCTTCAATATGAAGTAGTTGGACCGTGGAAATTTGTTGAAGAAATAATATTATTCAAAGATAGAATTTATCTTGCTAATGATTCAAAGTTAGTACAAGATATCATTGGTGAATTTCATGGAAGCACACACGAAGGATTAGTAAAGACTTTTCAGAGAATTAAAGCCAATTTTTATTGGCAAAAGATGAGAAAAAATTAACATCCGTCAGTGTGACACATGCCAGCAACAAAAAGCTGAGCAAGTGACACTAGTAGGTTTGTTGCAACCTCTACCGATTCCAAATCAAATATGGGAGGACATATCTGTAACATCCCGGATTTCGAATAATTAATTTCATATATGTGAAAATAAATTTTGTGATTGAGGGGGTGTAAATGTAATTGAACGGTCAAAAATGATGCATGAAAAATTGAAAACTGAGGCAGTGAGTATCGCGACCTGGTCACCGCGACCACAGGTCGCGATGGGCCGCTCGCGATGAAACATGAAAATTTTGGCAGTGAGCATCGCGACCAGTCACCGCGACCACAGATCGCGATGAACTGCTCGCGATGAAAATGTCAAATTTTGGCAGTGAGCAACGCGACCACCAGCGCGACCATGGTACCGCGAGGTGTGCTCGCGATGAAGGCGGTGCAAATGCTCCAGTGAGTACCGCGACCTGGTGGCCCGACCACAGGTCGCGACGACTGAAAAATATAAAAAAAAAATTTGGCTTCCGCGAGAAGCCACAAACAGACAGAGGAGAGAAAAGAGAGTGAGACCGTGAGAAAGAAGAAAGAAAGAAGAGAAAGAAGAAAGAAGAAAGAAGAAGAAAGAGAAAGAAGAAGAAGAGGAAGAAGAAGAAGAAAAGAGGAAGGAAAGAAAAAAAAGAGGTGTTGGAGGAAGAGAAAAGGGAAGGAAAAGGAAAAAAAATCGTGAAAACGCGA
Organism: Xanthoceras sorbifolium; assembly: GCA_003430845.1. Classification (NCBI taxonomy): domain Eukaryota; kingdom Viridiplantae; phylum Streptophyta; class Magnoliopsida; order Sapindales; family Sapindaceae; genus Xanthoceras; species Xanthoceras sorbifolium. Next base: position 39,013 of record QUWJ01001089.1, read on the forward strand.
TTTGTCGAAAGGAAACGGTATCCAAGTTGGTGTACACACGTTTTCGAACTCTTTACGAAACGTATTTTGTATTTTTAGTCTGAATACGCATTTTATTTAAATAACCTATTGATTTTATATCTCTATTGTTGATTTTGGAATGATTTTATGATAAATCGCATTTTGATCGTATTTCGATTATTACGGTTTCGTTAAAAATACTTGATTTAGACGTTCGTATGACTATTGTTTATGTTTCTTGAAAGGTATTGTGTGAATCGTATATTTATTGAGTATCTAATGATTTGTAACTTATTGCGAATATTTGAAAAATAGTTTATCGGAAACGACCCTAGGATACTTAGACATAGAAATGGATATAGGAGGTTGGTATACCAGCTGGGTTCAGTGAGCAGTACTGCGCCGATATTGATATGCGATTGATTGCTTATTATGTACCTCCTCATGGATTCGTCCAGGGGCAGGGAGATACGTACCTCCTCACGGATTCGTCCTGAGGGTTGGGAGACACGTACCTTCCTAAGGATTCGTTCCTGGGATAGGGAGTTATGTACCTCTCTAGGTTCCGTACCCTCGGTCCTAGAGTAGGGAGATACATACCACTCTTAGGATTCGTCCTAGGGTGGGAGTTTGACCCATATTCCAGTCCTAGTATGTTGAGTATTCTAGCGGGCCAGATTTGAAGTGAATTGAAAAGTGAATTGAGTAATTTTATTCATTGATTTCACATGTTGATTTTATTGTTGAAATTAAAGTGATTAAAACTGTTTTATGCTTTGATTTTGAAGTTAACTTGAATTGTAAATGATTAGCATTGAAAAGAGATATATATATATATATATATATATATATATATTGTAATTGTTTCTTAATAAAAGTTATTTATGATTTCATATTGAGTTTAGTGTACACCCACTAAGCTATATGCTTAACGCGTTAGTTTTGTTTCTAACGCGTAGGTACCAGAGAGACTGAAGAGGCAAAAGACTGAAGAGGAGTTTTCTGCAGCTTGAAGTTTGGGGTCGCTACATTGACTTGGGGTAGAGATATTTTTGTATATATATATATATATATATTCCGCAGCATGCATGTACAGAAGTCTGTAATTTCGAAGAGTTATATTTATATGTTTTGTAAATCATTTATTGATTCCTGTTTTTCGTTTTCAGAATGTTTGTAAATATTAAATTCTGAGTCGTTTTATTTTATAAACTGTGTTGGAAATGATATTTGAAGTGTTATTGGATTTGTATTTGAATTGATTTGTGGATAAACAGGTTTTGGAAAATCCGAAAAACAAACGGAACTCTACCGAAATTTTTGTAAAAAGTGTATTTCGATGGGCTCACTAGAAAAATCTTTTTGAATTACAAATTGATACTATTTTTAAATGGTTTTGAAATTATAAATTGAATTGAGAAAGTTTTGAAAACCGAAGTAGCGCTCCCTGGGTCGATCCAGCCGGGTCGGGTCAAGGGGTGTTACAATATCCATGAATTTCGTTGAAGAATTTCCTACTTCTAATGGTAAGACTACCATCTTTGTTGTCATCGATCGGCTTTCCAAGTATGCTCACTTCATCCCTTTGTCTCATCCATATTTAGCAGTGAGTGTAGCAAAATTATTTTTCGATAATGTATTTAAGCTTCATGGACTCCCAAGGTTAATCGTTCATGATAGGGATCCTACTTTTGTAAGCACATTTTGTAAGGAATTGTTTCACTTGAATGAAACGTCTTTTAACTTCAGTTCCAGCCACCACCCTCAAACGAATGGACAGACTAAAGTGGTAAATAGGACTCTTGAAATGTACTTGCGGTACTTTACGAGTTCAAAGCCAAAGGAGTGGTTAAGGTGGTTGTTGTGGGTTAAATATTGTTATAATATGTGTTGACACTCAACAATACAAAAGACACCTTTTGAAGTCCTCCAAATTTGCTTAATTATATGTCAGGTACAGCTCAAGTAGAAGCCGTGGAACAAGAAGTGATAACTCGCAATCAAGTTCTATGAGAGGTTCGAGAATGCATTACTCAAGCTCAATCAAGGATGAAAAGAGTCTATGATTCTAAGCATCGAGAGAGGGAGTTTGCTATAGGGGATATGGTGTTCTTAAAACTTCGACCGTATCAATAGGTTTCACCTGCAATGCGGAAAAATGCTAAGCTCTTAGCTCATTTTTATGGACCATTTGAAATTCTTGAAAAAATTAAAAAGGTTGCTTATCGATTAAAACTACCGACCACTTCTCGGATACATCCAGTTTTTTATATTTCTGTGCTTAAACAGAAAATTGATGACAGCAAAACAGTGTTGGAAACTTTACCAACTGTTAGTGATAATGATATGCTTTTACCGGTTCTGCAAACTGTTAGAAAAAAGGGACAAACTGAAGTTCTTATCCATTGGTGTAGATTGTCACCAGCAGAATCTACATGGGAGAGTCAAGAAGTGATCAAAGAACAATTTCTAAAGTTTCCTCTTTGAGGACAAGTATGTTTTTTAAGAGGTGGGGAGCTGATACAATACAAATTATTACAAGTTGATATTAATAATTGGTTAGTTGAGTTGGACCAAGTCTTATTTCAGTTTTAATTAGAAAGGAATTTAGTAAAATTGCCCAAAAACAAACCTAAAATTGCAAATGTACCCACTATCCACTAACTTTTGCAAGCTCTACCCAAAAAATGCCCTCATTTAACCCTACGCACACTATTTTTTTCACTGTTTTCTTCTTCTTCCTCACCCGGTTCCTTTTCACTTGTTCTTTCATTGTTTTTCTTCTTCACATTTTGTTAAACTTTTATTTTTACTATAATTGGTTATAATTATTAGTCAATGTACATCTTTATGGGTTTTCAAGCAATTTTAGGCATTTCATATTTATAAATTCTCTATCAAAGAAATGAAGAACGGATTTATTAAAAAAAAAAAATTTCATCGGGCCAATACATGATGAAATTTTCATCGGGCCGGCATAATAAAATTTTCATCGGACCGATATATGATGAAATTTTCATCGGGCCGATACATAATGAAATTTTCATTGGGCTGACATGATGAAATTTTCATCGGGCCGATACATGATGAAATTTTTATCGGGCCGGCATTATGAAATTTTCATCGGACCGATACATGATGAAATTTTCAATACAATTGGGCCATGTCTCCCCGAGATTGTTACCACCGGATCAGCATGATGTAAAGTTTAATTTAATGTAGTTCTTCGATTCGTTTTTTTGAGGATAACGTTTTAATCATTCAATCAGTGTTCTAAAAATCGCTAGGCGGCGGGGTAGCGCCTAGCGATTTTTCGGCTAGGCGCCAATTAATCGGCGCCTAGGCGGTTCCTCAGCGGTCAACGGTCAACGTGTTGACCACACCGTTGACCACCTGAAAAATTTTCCTGTATAACTTCTAAACAATATGAAATTAAATTATTCCAAACAAATAAGTCATTTCAAACACCAAACATTCCAAACAATATAAAACTAAGTCATTCCAAACAAACAAGTCATTCCAAAAAGGCAAAAACATTCTAAAGTAGAATATAAAACATAAAGCATTCCAAACATGAGAGTTAAGCTATTCATCATGATCAAACTCTTCTTCTCCGTATTCTTCCATTACACGGTCTCCATCGGACTCAAATTCAACATCAACATTTTCTACTTCCTCCTCTTCCTCTGATATAAAGTCATCTTCATGAAGTTCTCTCTCCTCTGTCACCCTTGAACTCCTCCTGGGTTGTAGAATCTCATCAACACCGATTGCTTCGTCTACCAATTGCCAAGTTAGCCCTGTTCCGGGCTCTACTTCATCATCAGCACAACCTTCAACAATCCATTCCTGTGCATTGGTGGCTTCAGCATCCGTAGCAAGAAGGACATCCACATTCTTTTCCTTTGCTCTTCTTTGTTTGTTCCTCAACTTGGAATTGAATTGGACATAGACTAGATTATTCAACCGACTCACATCTAGTCTATTCCTTTTCTTTGTATGTATCTACAAAATCAAAATGACAATATCACAATAATAAACTGTTAGTTAAGAGTTCATTTGTAAATTTACAGTGAACTAGTGTAGTGGTGTACTCACTCCTTCAAAAGTGCTCCAGTTTCGTTCACATCCGGAGGAACTCGTAGTCAAGTTGAGGATTCTTTTAGCAACGACTTGCAAATTGGGTGTTTGACCTCCATAGTTAGACCACCAAGAAGCTGCAATCACGAAGATACATATTTCAAGTTTTTAGGATTTAGAACATAATATTAAAAGAAAAAAAGTAAAGCACTACAACTACAATTTAAAAATAGTACCTGGATCATATTCTTGTCTATTGTTTTTACATCCTGAGATCGCCAATTGTAGCCCAAAAGTTCATTCCTTCATCTTGTACTTTCGAATTTCAGTATTTGCAATTGTATCTTGAATCGCAAAATTGTCCGTACCATAAATAGCCTCTACACATTCAAACATTGCAACATTCACATCAACCTTATCTTTAATTGTGGTGTCTTTATAGCAGTAGTATGGGTTGAGGAAATAGGCCGCCAAGTGCAATGAACTATCAAGCCGACCCTTAATTCTTGCATCAATAATATCAATGATCGGCTTGTAGTTCCAGTCAACATTGTTCAATGCTACTTTGATGTCTTCTTTTGCTTGCAGTAGCTCTCCATATACAAAACCCATGGCTGGCTTTTTGTCCCCATCAACAAGTCTAAGCACCTTCACCAAAGGTGCAAAGACCTTTAAGCAAGTGGTCACACCATTCCAGAAACTCGTACTCATAACAGTAGCATATGCCTTTTGCCCCTTGGTAGTGTTAGACCATTTACATTGATCCCATAGTTCACTACAAAACATTGCCTTCAATTGAGATTTTTTCTCCATCATACTCTGCAATGTTAAAAATGAAGAGGCAAATCTAGTCACTCCCGGCCTTACTATGTCCCTCTTTTTAGTGAAAGACCTCATTAAGGATAATGTCTTATGGTGTGCATAGATGAATATGGTAAAATTCTTTGCTTGCTCAATATTTTTTTTGAACTTCTGGAGCTTACCAATACTTTCAAGCATGAGATTAATGGTGTGAGTTGTACACGACGTCCAAAATATCTGAGGTCTCTTCTCCTTGAGTAACTTCGCTGCTGCCATGTTGTTTGTGGCATTATTTGTGACCACTTGAATGACATTCTTCGGTCCAACTTGTTCAATGCACCCATCCACATACTGAAAAATGAGATCAGCCGTGTGTGCCTCATCTGAAGACTCTTTAGAGGAAAGGAAAGTTGTTCCTTCCGAGCAATTGACACACAAATTCATTATACTCCTCCTTTTTCTATCGGACCAAGCGTCCGTCATAATGGAGCACCCATTCAAAGCCCAGTCTTCTTCTTGCTTCTTCAGTAACTCTTTTGTTCTCTGAACCTCCTCCTTCAACAACGGTTATCTCAATTCGTACTGAGTTGGTGGTTTGTATGCCGGTCCAAATTGACCAACTGCCTCCATCATCAGCTTGAAATCATCATTATCAGTTGCATTGAAAAGAATCCCTGCTCCGTACGCCCATTTACTCACATACTGGTGCACATTATGAGTTCTTTTTTTAAAAAGTGCTTCATTGATATTTTGTTGTCTCTTAGTTCCACTGCCCAATGAAGCTTCAGGATTGATGGATGATACAAATCGATCCATGGGGCTAAGAGTTTGGGGATCTCTCCTCCCCCCTAATTCTTCCCACGCATCTCCTTCCCCAGTTGTATCAACCACATTTACTTGTGATCTCAACAATAACTCTTCCTTCTTCTTACCCCTGTTCTTACCTTTAGTCTCCATAATGGCATTTCTACACTTGGCTTGCGCATCCGGTGTTGCTTTTGGACAAGCTGCAACATTTCCTGATATCTGGCTTATGTGTTCTTTTATTCTATAAGCTCCTCCGGACATCACTTTTCCACATAAGATACATTTGACCCTGTCCAAATTCTTTGGGTCAATTAACACCCCAAACTCCCATCCGACATCATTCGACCTTCTTTTAAGCACTGATTCGGATGTGGATTGGACCGTTTGGTCCACTGAGGCTGCCGAGGACGCCATTATATTTATAACAACCTAGAAAAAATTAACAAACATTTATGATTTATTTAATCATAATTCATAATCATAAGTCATAATATAAATAAAATTATACAACATTACAATTTACAACTATACAAATATTAAATCATCTATAAATTAATATATACATTAATATTAATTCCACCATGATACAACTAGTTTAACTATACAAAACTACAAATATAAAATATTATATCATCTATAAATTAATATTTAATATATACATTAAGTCATTAATATTAATTCCATAATATAACTATACAAGAATTAAACTATCTATAAATTTTAAATATCTCCTAATTCCTACATAAATAATTAAATATTAATTACAATTTACAACAAATACTAAAATAGTAAACCCTAAATCTTTATAACAATTTAATTTTTTTTTAATTATCATTTCAAGTTCAAATGTTCATAATAACATTATATTAATTATCAATGAAGACTAAATTAAAAATATTCACAATTTTATATTCATCTACACATTTTATCAAACACTTGGATTGCATAATATATTTAACAATCCTAACAACAATAACTCTTAAAAATAGTAAAATATACAAGAAACATACCTTAGAGATGGTTGTTGATGAAGAAAATGGGTTGAAAATGGAAAAATAATTGATGATGATGGAGAGTGGTGTGCTGCCGAAGAACCGAAGAAGTGAAACCAGTGTGAAAAAAAAATTGACTTGTGGCAGCTGCTGTCTTCTTCCGTTTCTGCCTCTTTTTGTTTTTGTAGCAATGCCAAAACGACGTCGTTTTGGCATTGTTTTTTAAAACAGTCAAACGACGTCGTTTTGGCTTCAAATTTCAGAAAAAAAAAAAAAAAACAAACCTTGAACTATACGACGTCGTTTTTGCTTAGAATTGCATAAAACAAACCTCTCCGCGGCTAGGCGGCCGCGGAGAGGAACTCGGCCGCGTTCTACGCTGCTGGGCGGCCGCGTAGACCGACTCGCCCGCCTAGCATTTTCTAGGCAAGCGTCCGCCTAGAATGGCCGATTAGGCCATTCTCTCCTCGCCGGCCGGCCGCCTAGCGCCTAGGCGGCCGATTTCGGCGACTTTTAGATCACTGCATTCAATTCAGTCTTTTTTAATCATTTCCTGTTTTGTTGTATCTAATGGCAGCTTTATATTATATTCACTAACTGGGGAACCCGCAAAAAATGATGCTAACAACCCAAAATTACAGAAAATATTTACTCACATATCTTATTGAAAATTGGTATGATTGAGCATAAGGCTGACATTGCAGGTTTACAGGCCACATGTGCTTACATTTTCCAGGAGAACCTGTAACATCCCGGATTTCGGATAATTAATTTCATATATGTGAAAATAAATTTCGTAATTGGAGGGGGTGTAAATGTAATTAAAAGTATGTTTATTTTTATGATTTCCAGGTGGACCAGATGGAACGGTCCAAAAATGATGCAAGAAAAAGGAAAACTGAAGCAGAGAGCATCGCGACCTGGTCACCGCGACCACAGGTCGCAATGGCTTGCTCACGGTGGAAAATGAGATTTTTGGCAGTGAGCATCGCGACCAGTCACCGCGACCACAGGTCGCGATGAACTGCTCGCGATGAAATGTCAAATCCTGGCAATGAGCAACGCGACCAAGGGACCGCGAGGTGTGCTCGCGATGAAGGCGGTGCAAACGCTCCAGTGAGTACCGCGACCTGGTGGCGCGACCACAGGTCGCGACGACGGTCGCGATGGCTAAAAAAATATAAAAAAAAGAGTGGCTTCTCGTAGAAGCCAGAAAACACACAGAACAGAAAGAAGAGAGAGGAGAGACCGAGAAAGAGAAGAAAGAAGAAGAAGAGGAAGAAGAAAAGGAAGGAAAGAGAAAAGAAAGTGTGGGTGAAAGAGAAAGGTAAAAAGGGAAAGGAAAAGAAAATCGTGGAACCGCGATTTGCCGAAAGGAAACGGTATCCAGGTAGGTGTACTTTTATTTTCAAAATCTTTAAGAAAAGTATTAAGTATTTCGTTTTCGTTTTCGTTTTCGTTTTTGTTTTCGTTTTCGTTTTCGATTTCGTTGAAATTTCTCGTTTTTAATTTTCGTATGAAAATTGTTTATTTTATATGAAAAATCGATAATTGATTACTATTGTTGATTTTCCCATCACAAATCTATGTTATTGACATCAAATGTTTCCGTTGATCGTGTATATAGTGAATATTTGTAAAATAGTTTATCGAAACGGCCCTAGGGTACTTAGACATAGAAATGGATATAGGAGGTTGGTATACCAGCTGGGTTTACTGAGCAGTACTGCGCCGATACTGATTGCTATTGATGATTATTATGTACCTCCTCATAGATTCGTCCAGGGGCAGGGAGACACGTACCTCCTCAGGATTCGTCCTGGGGGTTGGGAGACATGTACCTTCCTAAGGATTCGTTCCTGGGATAGGGAGTTATGTACCTCTCTAGGTTCCGTACCCACGGTCCTAGAGTAGGGAGATACGTACCACTCTTAGGATTCGTCCTAGGGTGGGAGTTTGACCCATATTCCAGTCCTAGTATGTTGAGTATTCTAGCGGGCCAGATTTGAAGTGAATTGAGAAATGAATTGATTAACTTTATTGATCTATTTTATATGTTGATCTTATTGTTGAAATTAAAGTGATTAAAACTGTTTTATGCTTTGATTCTGAAGTTAAATGGATTTGTAAATGATTAGCATCGAAAAGAGATATATTGTAATTTGTTTCTTGTTAAAAGTTATTTATGATTTTCATATTTGAGATTAGTGTACACCCACTAAGCTATATGTTTAGCGCGTTAGTTTTGTTTCTAACGCGTAGGTACCAAGGATACTGAAGAGGTCAGAGACTGAAGAGAGAGAGAGTTGCTGACAGAGTCTCAGACTTACTACAGTTGGGTAGTTTTATTGTTGTATATATATACATAGTTTGTAAGCATGCATATACAGAGAGTCTGTAAATATGTTTTGTAATTATGTCCTATAATTAATTATTTTTTTGATTTCTGTCTTTTATTATTAGAATGTTTGTAAATATTAAATGCTGAATCGTTTTATTTTATAAACTGTGTTGAAAAGTCGCACTAAACGGCAGAGTGCGCAATTGTTTGAAAATGATATTGAAGTGTTGATATGATTTTTGTAATTGAATTGAGTTGTGAAAAACAGGTTTTGGAAAATCCGAAAAACAAACGGAACTCTGCCGAAATTTTGTAAAAAGTTTATGTATTGGGCTCACTCGAAAATGTTTTTAAATTATAAACTATGTGGTTTTCCAATGGTTTGATGGGCTCACAATGATTTTAAAAATGTTTGTAAATGAAAAGAGAAAGTTTTGAAAACCGAAGTAGCGCTCCCTGGGTCGGTCCAGCCGGGTCGGGTCGGGGGGTGTTACAGAACCGATATTACAGAAAATATTTATTCACATAAAGAATAATTTAGGAAATAATACATGTCAATATTATGTTTCATCATTGTCTAATAGTGTAGAGTTTGCAAGTATTTCAATAGATATTTTCTTTCTAAGAGCTTTAATTTGGTTCGCTTTGAAATCGAACTTCTGTCTGTGTGCAACGATGTATTCAGCATACATAAGTACAAATGCACTATAGTGACCACTGTAATAAAATCAATATAACAACACCGTCAATTATTTTAAGAATGTGTGGCACTGTACGAGACACCCTCGTAGTATAACTCATCTTTGAGTACAGTGGAATTGCTTCAATGGCCCACACCTACCAAATAAAAAAAAGATATTTCAATAAGAGTTTTAAAGAATTAAAAGGGTAAAAAATGTTAAACAGTCTATATTACCTGAAAAGTATACACAAATTCATACAAATTGTACTTCTCTACTGTATGGGTTGGATCGTTTTTTGCACGCTCCTTAAACCTCCGATCTCTACCTTTGCAACAAGTCGATAATGATTTGAATGTCCTTGAATATACAAATGAACCGCATAGGAACCGGTTGAATTCATCTAAATTATCCACTAAATTCATAGCCCAATATTCAACATTTTTTCTCAAGTCCTTTCCAAGCAACGTCATCTCTAAGATCAACAACAAAGCTAACTTAATGATATCATCATCATTATCATTTTCTTCCTAAAGTCCATATTCGAAGAAACCTTGCAAATTCAATACAGTCACTTTTTTTGCTCCAATAAAATATTTCTGGCAAATTCTATCAACCTCATTTTTCTTTGTATTTATAGTAGAAATGACTGTATCCCAAAACGCAGACCGCTCATTAAACAAAACTCGTTTGCACTAAACCGTATTCTATTTCCACCAATAAGAAACCACATTTTATTTACAACATCTTCAACATGACACTCCCGCAACAATATGTGATGACAAAATTGATCCGAGAACACAATTTTATGGACATTTAAAAATGCCCAAAACACATTTCTTTTAGCCTTTCTTGCTGTCGTTCCGTGAGCTTTTTCTTAATTAATCCAATACTTTCCATTTACAATATGTGGTCAATTTTATATGAAAATAATCTTTTTGCTTAATTTTTATTGAATTAATTAACTTTTTACTTTCCATTAATTATTAGCCTACAATAAAAAAAGTTTCGAATTCATCAATAAACTAAAAAAAATATAAAGCTTGACATAGGATTTCTTTAAATATAAAACAGAGGATCGAATCAACTATCAATTTTGTGCAATTGTCCCAATACCAGATTTACATGTGCCAACCACTACCTGGTTGGTCTACTACATCCACTCAAAAGATTAATCTAGCATATTCCCGTCCCGAATCACTAAAAGCCAAAAAATACCAATCAAACACATGGAACCATGCATTCCCAAAGTTATAAAAATGATCCAGAACCATGCATTCACAAAGTTATAAAAATACCAATCAAAAACACATGGCACTAATTTGTGATGCTTATCCAAAATAGCAACTAGCAAGATTATTAAAGGAATATAATCAAGATCTGCTGTTTATAACACTTGCTAAAGCCAAAGGAATTAATAATCCAGAAATATGCAGTATTTCCTCATCGAAACTGCAAAGATGGAATAATCAAAGCATCACTTGATATAGAATTCAATGAAATATCTACTTCATTTGATAAGTTTAAATTAATTTTTAAAATGTTTACGGGGAAGTCTATATCACCAAAGTCAAGCAAGAAGATGAATTTGGCAGAAGAAGAAGAAGCGGCGGAGGAAGAAGGAACCTGTGACAGCGGAAGAAGAAGATAGCTTCGTTGATGTGGCAGAAGAAGAAGAAGCGGCGGAGGAAAAAGGAACGATCGGCGGCAGCGGAAGAACCAAAAAAACTTAAAGAAGAGAACTTCACTAGAAAAAAAAAAAACTTTTTCAATAATTTCTGTCAATAGTTCCTATTTCTTAGTTTGTAACAGTTGAACTGTACTCGGTTTCGATTCAAGAATAAATCAATGAATTCCATAAATTAACTAAGTTGAATTTCTCGGGGAAGCGCTGATTTCTCGTATAAACCAACTAAAAAACTTTTGTTCTAGTTATTACAATTTTTTTTATTACGATAATATGTGATCGTAACACGAATGAGGATCGCGTTTCAAGAGATCAAGACTGATATATCACAAGATTATAAAGATCCAGCAAGAAGTAAAATCTACAGAGCCAAAACAACATCAACAAGACAACAAGAACAAAACAATGGCATCAAAACATTAGACTCAGACACAACTATGGCGGTTTATTCATCATTATTAACAAACACACACACCCTAACAGCATTATTGTTCATCCATTAACACTCGAAAACGAAACCAACCCATTAACTCACCCAAAATACAATCCAAGCACTGCCCTTTCACTTGTCAATCTCACTCTTGGCAGTCTCAAGATCCTCGTCGAAAAAGATATCCCAATGCCCATCCCACTTGATGAAAAACTCAGTATCCTCATAATACTTCACTCTATGCACATCACCCGCAGGCGTGAACAAGTAATCCCCAACCCCCAAATCGAACCTCTCCCCTTTGCTCAAATTCCACACGCTCTTCCTCCCCTCCATCACCACCAGATCGTGCCCGAACGTGTGGTGATGCGCTGGCTCCACGCTCCCCGCCTTGAACCTCACTATCGCCGAGGTCGGAGTCTCTCTAACTATTTTCATCGACCCACCAGGAATAATCTCTAATGGATTCAATTCCCTGTTTTTCACCAAACAACATATACTACATGAATTATCGAAATTTAATTCATTTTTACCGATTTTGGGCATTTCGGTCATCGAATTGTCAAGGAAACAAGATAGGTTATCCTCCCAAGGTTTGAAATTCGAAGCGGGACAGGGCGATTTGAACGGCGTGTCGAGCCAGGCGTTTAGGATTTCGACGGCGGAGTCTTTGGTGGTGGACATGCCGGAGACGGCCAGGACGTTGCAATTGTTGATGGACCGGGCGTTGAGGGCGTCGGCAGCGGTGAGGCAGGTAGCGGCGTACACTCCCGGGAACTTGTTCGCGAATATCCCGACGCCGACGCCGGTTCCGCACGCAACGAGGCCGCGGGTCCCGGAGTCGGAGGCGGCGGAGACGCGGCGTCCGACCTCCGCGCCGACGGAGTAGTAGTCGGACGTGCCGAGGTCTTCGACTTCGATGTTGAGGGACCGGAGTTGGGAGACTAGCGCGTCTTTTAGATCGGCACCGAAACCGTCGGCTCCGGCTATGATCTTGCGAGGCCGGGTACCGTCGGCGGCGGAGGTTGTGTCGGCCATGGTTTGACTACAGTCTAGAGAGTAGAGAGCTGGGGAGCTGTGAGAGTAGAAATTGGAGCGAGTAAACCTAGGCATTTAAGATTTTTATTTATTTATAAAGAGAATCTGCTTTTGATTAAGTGTTTCAGTTTAGTCCTTATATTTATATTTAATATTTATAATTATTAAATTATTATAAATATGTTAATTTAGTCAATCCAATAAAATTTTAATAATAAAATATAAATAAAATCATAATTAATTATTATTAAAATTTTAAAATTAAAAGAGAAAAAAAAAATTAAAATTGAACAAATTGAATAAATTTTATATACAATCTGTCTGAGATTTATATTTTCACTTGTATATACAATTTTATAGTCAATTGATACAAACCTCCCTCATCATTGATTGAGATCATGTAACACTCCCTAACCCGATCCGTCTGAATCGATCCAGGGAGTGCTACTGGGTTTTCAAAACTTTTCTTAATTCTGTTTATTATTTGAAAATCAAATACTTTATATTTTAAATCCTTTCTAGTGAGCTCATCAGAATTAATTTTGAAAAATTTTGTCAGAGTTTCCTCTGTTTTTTTTAGTTTCCAAAAATCATGTTTTCAACAAAAGTTCAAACAATATAATTTCAACACTTCTAAATCAAATTCTCAATATGTGTGCACTCTGCCGTTTAGTGCGATTTTCCAAACATTTTCAAATGAAATCATTTTATAATTAATATTTACAAACCTTTGCAAAAGAAAATAAACCATAAAGCAACTATTTACAAAATATAATATAATATTTACAAATTTCTGTATATGCATGCTTAACTGAATATAATATATAAAATATTAACTACCCATAGATATAGTGACTCTGAATCTTCAATCTGCAGCTATCTCCTCTCTACTCTTTTTCTCCCTCAGTATCCCTGTTACCTACGCGTGATAAAATCAACGCGCTAAGTATAGCTTAGTGGGTGTACACTAAACTCATTTATCAAAATCATAAAATAAATTTCATAATATAATGTAAACGTGATATAATATAAAAATAAATCACTATTTAACTCAATTCGTAAATTTAAACTATACAATATCAATTTTCTAAATTCGTTTATAAACAGATTATCCGATTTCATTTCAATCCTGGCCCTTTGGTATACTCAACATAAATCACGAGACTGGAATATGGACCTAATATATGTAACATCAGCGTGACTTCCGGGGCTGCTTTAGAGACACCACCAACAGTCACTGGTATCGGTGGATGTCCGAAGCTGCTTTAGAGACACCCGCCAACAATCACTGGTATTGGTGTGATGTCCGGGGCTGCTTTAGAGACACCTGCCAACAATCATGGTATCGGTGCAGTACTGCTGAAATAACCCT
>QUWJ01001443.1:0-53039 GCA_003430845.1 Xanthoceras sorbifolium
ACTGTCGTTTAAGCTCTAAGTGAGTAGGTACATCCAAATGAAAATATTAAAGTAATAATTAATAAGTATAATACTATTGAATAATTTTTTTTCGAAAAATAGTTATTTCCATAAACGATAAAGAGTTTCACGGTAATATTTAGATAATTCACGAATTTGAATTCATGATAATCATATAAGCGGACGGTATTGGCAATCTCGCATAATATACGTGTAAGATGTATTTATTTAATTATATTATAGAAAATAAAATATCAATATAAATAAAATGATATAAATGTAATTATTTAATTATAGAAAAAATCAAATCAACTGTGATATAGATAATAGATGTATTTATTTGTTTATAGAAGGGCCCGACCGAGGAGGACACCCCATCCCCACCGCCCCAAACAAGAGCAAAGCATGTGCAATGCTGGACTGAAATACTTAAATATTAGTTAAATACTTAAATAGTAATATTAAAACATTTTATCATTTATATTTATTTACATCTTAATTAATAATTTAATAATTAGTTAATGAAATTATATTAATAATAATTTATTTTATATGAATATATAAATTTATTCATTAATAGATTCATTATTAATTACAATATAATTTTGGATATAAAGTAAGATATTTGCATGGCTCTCGATTTAAAACTGTTGTCAATAGACTTACCAATCAAACTTGGAATCAAAACTCGTTTGAGTGTACACAAGTGGTTAGAGACTTCAAAATCCTTCAAATACAAAGGTTCAAATTCTTGTGTAGTCATATAAATATAAATTCTCACCATTACCAATAAAAAGGTAATTGTGTGGGTAGACATCTCCCTCGTATTGGGAGTAGGCCCCTCCCGTTGTTGGTATTGATTGAGTCATTTAAATACAAAGGTTTCAAATTCTTGTGTAGTTCATCTTCGAAGATGAAGTTCATCTTCGAAGAACGAAGATGAAGTTCAAAAAATTTTTTTTTTTTTTTTCTTGGTGGAGATCCAGATTGGATCTCCACCATTAATTTTTTTTAATGAACAGTAAAAAATTTGTGACAGGGGTATTTTGGTCATTTAAAAATTTTAAAAAAATCAACGGTCATTTTAACGGTCAACGTTAACGTGAGGGGAGGTTAGTGTTCATTAATGCAAACTTTGATTCCGAATGTAATTAGCCAAACCTCAGGGAGGTTGAGTGTAATTAACTCATAAATATAAATTCTCACCATTACCAATAACAAGGTAATTGTGTGGGTAAACCTCTCCCTCGTATTGGGAGTAGGCCCCTCCCGTGTTGGGAGTAGTTGTCCAGCCCATTGGTCTTGGTAGTTCTTGTCTACCGTTACTGGGAATAGTTTTCCAGGCCGTACTTGTATAATTTAATCTCGGTTGATCCCGATAGTTCTCTGACCCGTAAAGTTGTCAGATTTAAAAAAATAAAAAAAAAGTAAAAAAAAAAGTGGAAATTATCAAAAATAACCCCCTAAATTTGTTAAAAATTATTTTCAACCTCATTTTCAAAAGTGATTGTTAGTGAACTCATTGAAAATTTCATTTCATTTCTTAACTAAATAATAACAAAACCATTATAAAATTACAAAAGTGACCCCGCATTAATTGTATGTATAATTATATAAATATCCAAAAATTATAAAATTATAAAAATACCCTCCACCCAAAATCTGAAATTGTAAAACCTAATCAGTGTGCCTCATTCGTATTTTCTCCATTTCTCTTCTCTCAATTTCTTTCTCCATTTCATAGTTGTGTATAGGTTCCAAATCCACCAATAATTTTGAGATATGTTAATACATCATATACTATGAATATTTATTGTATTGATCTATTAATTAAGTGTATATGGGTTTTTAGATTGATTTTCAAATATTTTGTTGATCCTATAGAACGTTTTACGTTAACCGTATTTCATACTACAATTTGTACATGTTTCACGCTAAAATTTAACTATGAATCACGCTGAAATTTTAGCGTGATTCACACTAAAATTTTACCGTGATTCACATTAATTTTTGCGTGAAACATGTACAAGTTTGTAGCGTGAAACACGGTTAGCGTGATTCACGCTAAAATTTCAGGGTGATTCACGCTAACTGTTAGCGTGAATCATGCTGAAATTTTGCTTGAAATGAAAGTTTCTGAAATTTGGCTGAAACACTCTGTAATTTTACTTGAAATCTTATGAATTGTGACTATATTTTTTTCAAAAAAATAGCTATACACAGGCTGGTAATTAACTACAACAGGCATTGGGATAGGTTGAATATGTTAGTGGGGAGCCGTTCGTTCAGGTGGTTACATATGATTTGACATATGCGCAATTATTAGATCTGATATATGGTTTGATTGGGGTTGATAGAAGTATGCATGACGTAGTTGTCAGTGCGGTCATCTCCAATGATATGAATGAAAGAAGAAAATACATCATCTGACGTGACGAGAATGTTTATTTTTTGCTGGTTTGTGACCGACTTATTCATGAGATATATGTTGATGTTGTTGAAAAGGTGGACAATCATGTTAGATATTCTTCGCAAATACTTGCACCGATTTCAGGGGGGTCCACTGAAATTCCAAATGCACTACATCCTCATTCTTTTGCAACCAATTTTGCAGGTGCTGGGACTAGTAATTTCACTTCTACTACGGATGTCCCATTATAGGAGGGTGACCAACATATTCAATCAACCGTTAAATAATTTACATGATTCGAGCGAAATTTCAAACGTGATTCACGTTGGAAATATCACGCTGGAATTCGTGCGTGAATCACACTGCAATTCGTGTGTGAATCACACTGTAATTCGTGCGTAAAACCTAACGAAATAATGTGTGAATCACGAAGTAAAATCTTGCGTGAATCACGCAGAAAATCGTGCGTGAATCACGTACAAACTGTAGCGTGAAACACGATTATTTTAGCTTGTTTCACGCAATATTTCCAACGTGTTGTTGGGATTTATGCCCTAAATCTTATAATTGTAAATGGTTAAAGACAATAATAAGAATTATTCAGATTATTATTCAAGTTTATAAATGTTTTATAATCAGTAATACATTCGTATTGTGCAAGAATATCCTAAATTGCAAGATGTAATCTCATAATGAGTATATGATGGTCATATACAGAGAGAATTCATTTTGAGGGGTGCAATCTAAAGAATCCGTAGAGAGCGAACAAAGCTGGGTACTTTGTTTGTGATTGATCTACTGTTGCTGTCCATTCTGTAAAGTACGGTGGTCTTATCCTAGACCGCTCATGTGGTTGACATGAGAATGGAAGCACCTTATATGATGAGATCATATAGGACTGAGCCACGATTTATATGAATCTCTCACCAAAATCCATTAGTAGATGAGATTCATATATAATCGATAACGATGGCTATTTATAGGTCATCTAAATCCTGAGTGTCTTATCGACTCCTTCAGGTTAGATTGTGGCTTTTAATTTACCATGAGTGAGGTTGATGAGAATCTCGACCAATACCTCCGTATCTTGGAGTCACGGTTTGGCTTGTGGCTGGGAAGGTTTGAACACAATAGTGGACTCCACTCCTTCTTGATTGAAGTAGATAAGTAGTTCTATTAAGGGTTGATTCGGGGCTTGAACAATTATGAGCGCTCTCCTTCTTCAGCGAGGAAGACAGGATTTAATTGTTCATTAGAGAATCAACGGTACTTAAAGGAAAAGATATTTCTAGAGGGGTATAACGGATTTTATGACTCAGCTCTAGTTATGAACTATTTGTGGAGGATCACACTATATGCAATTAGCTATATCAATGAACGCTGAGACTTCAGATTGTATAAACACGTCTACAATTCTGAGAGTGCAGCCTCGGGTTTTTAGTGGAATAACTCTGAGGTTAATAATCATGAAATATTAATTAAAGAGTTTTAATTAATATTACTACATATTATTGGAGC
The DNA here is from genome assembly GCA_003430845.1 of Xanthoceras sorbifolium. Classification (NCBI taxonomy): domain Eukaryota; kingdom Viridiplantae; phylum Streptophyta; class Magnoliopsida; order Sapindales; family Sapindaceae; genus Xanthoceras; species Xanthoceras sorbifolium. The sequence goes on from QUWJ01001443.1 coordinate 3,929, forward strand.
TCAAAACTGTGGGTCCATTAGGTTCCCTTGCTAGCCTTTATGGTTGTTGGTAACGAGGGTCACAGTAGATTAATTGGATGGTACAATTAATAGTGTTACGAAAGTAATGCGATTTAAATAAAAGAGAATAATTAAATAATGTGATTATTTAATTAATTAAATATTTAATAAAATAATAGAAATTAATAATTATGAATTATTAATTCTATTTATTAAATATGAGGTCATGTGATTAAATAATGACTAGGACAAAAGAATTAAAATAATTATATTATTTTAATAGTCCAAAATGTCACAGGTTCAAGTCTTTAGGGAGACTAAAAATAAATAGGATTTAGAATCCTATTTTGACTTGGTCAAACTAAAACCCTAAAGAACTACTATATAAGTGTTATATAATTAGGAAAAAACCTAACCTAACACACAAGTGAAAAAGAAAGAGAATTCGGCCACCAAAGAGAGAAGAAAAAAGAAAAAAAAAGGTTTTTTCTGACTCTCCCCTCTTTTGCAGGATTCGGCCGACGTTCTTTTCACGTGACCTCTATCTCTTGCCGTGACGTGCCCACACACACATTGTCAGACCGCGGGTCATAACTCAGAAGATCTGGTGGTAGATCTAGGAATCAGAAAAAAAAAATCAGGAAAATGTATGTAGTTTCTAAAGTCTTTTTCTGCGTATATATAGGAACTCGTTCCTGATTGAAAAAAGGTTTTCAATATAAGAAAAAAATTTGAAACCCAATTCCGCATGTTATATGATAATCAAAATCTTTTCTAAAACTCCCTTCACGTGTTTCACGCAACATTTTCAGCGTGATTCACGTACAAATTACAAAACGTAACGTAAAACTTTCGAGTAATAAACGTTAAACATTCGTGAAATGGTAACTATTTGTTTGCCTCATTCAATCAACAACCAAATATTAACATTTAATACCCAAATAATAACATTATTTAATAAACACCCAAATAATAATATATTCAATCAACACCCAAATATCAACATATTCAATCAACTGTTAAATAATTTATATGATTCGCACAAGATTTCAAACGTGAATCACGCTGGAATTCGTGCGTCAATCACGCTGAAATTCGTGCGTGAAACCTAATGAAATAACGTGTGAATTACGAAGTAAAATCTTGCGTGAATCACACAGAAAATCGTGCGTGAATCACGTACAAAATCTCGCGTGAAACACGATTATTATTTTATCGTGTTTCACGCGATATTTCTAACGTGTTTCACGCAACATTTTCAGCTTGTTTCACTTACCAATTACAAAACGTTACGTAAAACATTCGATTAATAAACATAAAATGTAACATCCGTAATTTTCATTAATTATGAAAAGTGCCAAAAAATGTTGTTAATTATGTGAAAATAATGTAATGTGTTTATTTAGATTAATTTTTAGGTATACAAGTGGACCAGGTGGAGCAGTCTAGGAGGAGTATATGAAAGAGAAGAAAAATGTTGGCAGTGAGCACCGCGACCAGGGATCGCGATGAGCAGCTCGCGGTGAAAATGATGATTTTAGGCAGTGAGCACCGCGACCAGTCACCGCGATCAGGGATCGCGATGAGCAGCTCGCGGTGAAAATATTGATTTTGGGCAGTGAGCAACGCGACCAACATTACGACCAGATACCGCGATGGCTGATCGCGATGAAAGCGGTAAAAATATTCTAGTGAGTAACGCGACCAGGTGGCGCGACCACAGGTTGCGAGAAGTGGTCGCGATGATCAAAATTATAAATATATATATATATATATATATATATATATATATATATATATATGGTGGTGGGAAGGTTCATGAAGAAGCAAAACAAAAAAATAGAGAGAGAGACTTAGAGAAGAAAAAGAAAAATAAAGAAGAAATGAAGAAGAATAAGGAAAGAAGAAGAAGAAGAAGAAAGAGAAGGAAAAGAGGAGGGAGAAAGAGGAAAGGAGAAAGAAAAAAAAAGAGGAAAAAGAGAAATCTAGAAAAGAAACTGTTGTAGAAACGGTATCCAGGTTGGTGTACACTCCTTTTCGAAAAACTCTGCGATTTTATTTTGTGTTTTGATTTGAATCTAAGATTTTTTTTTTTTTTTTTTGAATATTGGTGGGTAGATGTTTATACAGTTCTTTATTTACATATTTTAATTTAATTCGATTTTCGATTTATAACGATTATGTTTAAAAGAAATTGTTTGAGAATATTGTTTGAGAATATTGTTTAAAAGAAATTGTTCTTTATTTACATATTTTAAAGAATTATGTTTACGATTATGTCGGTCGCATTTATCTGGATAATATGAAAAGAGAATTTACCAACCTGAAGTAGAGATAAATGACAGTGACAGAGTACGAAAGAGAAATTGTCAGGTTGAGTAAATACGCTCGAGATATGGTGACCACAGAAGCGGACAGGTGCAGGAGGTTTGAAGATGGGCTGAATGATTATATCCGCCTACAGGTTGCCGCATTTGAATTTGAAGATTTTACCAGACTTGTCTCTGCAGCCTTGAATGTTGAAAGAATTAAGAAAGAAGAGCAGGCCAGACGACAGAGGTCAACAGAGAAGGGGAGCAGGGCCATCAAGTTCATATCAACCACCGGGTAAGAAGTTTAAGGGATTGCAGTCTAGTGGCCCGACGCAATCACAGAGGCCCATATCCACAGCTCGGTCAGGACAGTCTGCAACATCAATAGCTAGTACCCCTGGGAATGCAGCTAGGGGACCAGCCCCGGCTCTGTGTGAGCATTGCGGAAGAAGACATCCTGGAGAATGCTGGAGGATCACAGGAGCCTGTTTGAGATGTGGATCCCATGATCATTTTCAGAGGGATTGCCTACAGGCTAGAGCTATCCCTGTCCAACAATCAAAGAGACCAGCTCCTACTACTTCCAGAGGTAGAAGACCCAGTCAGGCAGGAACTGAATGTGGTAGCCACAGAGGGGTGTCAGAATCAGTGGCAAGACCAGATAGTCGTACCCCTACACGAGCCTATGGTATTAGGGCTTAGGAAGACAAGAATGCACCAGACGTGATTACTGGTACTATTTCTATTTTTGACACCACAGCTATTGTATTGATAGATCCAGGTTCTACTCATTCCTATATATGTGATGCATTGTTGAAACAATAAAATTTGAAAACTGAACCTATTGAGTATAACGTACTAGTCATCAATTTGATAGGCCAAAGTGTAATTGTGAACCGTGTGTACAGAAATTGTCCTATTCGGATTCAGGAGTATGAATTTCTAGGAGATTTGATAGAGTTGCCATTCCATGAGTTTGATGTTATTCTAGGCATGGATTGGCTGTCCAGACACAAAGTGGTGATTGACTGCAATTTGAAAAGAGTAACCCTCAGAACAGCCGATGATGCAGAAATCACGATGGTGGGTGAAAGGAGGGATTTTCTCTCCAATGTTATTTCAGCTATTACAGCCCGTAAACTGATCAGAAAGGGTTGTGAAGTTTATTTGGCTTAAGTGGTTGATTCCAGAAAGGTTGATTCTACAATTCAGAATATACCCACTGTGTAACACCCCCTGACCCGACCCGGCTGGATCGACCCAGGGAGCGCTACTCGGGTTTTCAAACTTTCTCAATTCATTTTATAATTTTCAAACCATTGTGAGCCCATCAAATAAATTTTCAAAACCATTAGAAAACCACATAGTTTATAATTTTAAAACCATTTTCGAGTGAGCCCATCGAAATACACTTTTTACAAAAATTTCGGCAGAGTTTCCTTTGTTTTTCGGATTTCCCAAAACCTGTTTTCCACAATTCAAATCAAATACAAATCTCAACAACACTTCAAATCTCAATTTCAATCAATTGCGTACTCTGCCGTTTAGTGCGACTTTCAAACAATTTATAAAATAAAATACTTCAGAATTCAATATTTACAAACATTCTAAAAATGAAAAACAGAAATCATAAACCAATTTAATTACAAGACAGAATTTTACAAAACGTTTACAAATCTCTGTATATACATGCATATCAATCATAATACACATCAACATAAATATCTACCCCAGAAATGTGACTCTACTCCTCTGTGTGCAGGAAACTCCTCTTCAGTCTTTTGCCTCTTCAGTCTCCCTGGTACCTACGCGTTAGAAACAAAACTAACGCGCTAAGCATATAGCTTAGTGGGTGTACACTAAACTCAAATATGAAAATCATAAATAACTTTTAATAAGCAACATATCACAATATATATATTTCAATTCTAATCATTTACATAAATAATCATTTTAACTTCAAAATCAAACCATAAAGCAGTTATAATCACTTTAACTTCAAGAATAAGATCAACATATAAAATCGATTAATAAAGTCACTCACTTCACTTTAATTCTGGCCCGCTAGAATACTCAACATAACTAGGACTGGAATATGGGTCGTTCGACCACAGTGACTGTCTGTCGAACATAGCTCCCACCCTAGGACGAATCCTGAGAGTGGTACGTATCTCCCTACTCTATAACCGAGTGGTCGAAACCTAGAGAGGTACATAACTCCCTATCCCAGGAACGAATCCTTAGGAAGGTACGTGTCTCCCTACTCCAGGACGAATCCGTGAAGAGGTACGTGTCTCCCTGCCCCTGGACGAATCCATGAGGAGGTACATAATAGCCATCAATAGCATATCAATATCGGTGCAGTACTGCTCACTGAACCCAGCTGGTATACCAACCTCCTATATCCATTTCTATGTCTAAGTATCCTAGGGCCGTTTCGATCAAATAGTTTCAAATCTTCACTGTAATTTACAAGTCAACGGATAACTCAATAAATTTACTATTCAAACAAACATAAGTGTTCATGGAAAATCAACAATATTTAGGCAATAGTCGAAACAAGTATTTTCAGCGGAATCGTAAAAATGCGATCAACAACAAAATCATGTCAATGAAATAATATAAACACATAAAAATTGAAAATCTTCAAATTGCTTGCAGATTCAAACTAAAAATACTGAATACTTTTGTAAAGATTTCGAAAACAGTGGTACACCAACCTGGATACTGTTTTTCTTTCGACTATCGCGGTTCTAGGTTTCTTTTCCTTTCCCTTTCTCTTTCTCCTACACTTTCCTTTTCTTTTTCCTTCCTCTTCTCTTCTTCTTCTTCTTCCTCTTCTTTCTCTTCTTCTTCTTTCTTTCTTTCTCTCGGTCTCTCACTCTCTCTTTTCTCTTTTCTGTGGCTTCTGCGAGAAGCCAATTTTTTTTTTTTATATTTTTCGGTCGTCGCGACCTGTGGTCGCGGTGACCAGGTCGCGGTACTCACTGGACCAACTTCACCGCCTTCATCGCGATCACACGTCGCGGTGTCTTGGTCGCGATGGTGGTCGCCATGCTCACTGCCCGAATTTCATCTTTTCATCGCGAGCAGCTCATCGCGATCTGTGGTCGCGGTGACTGGTCGCGATGCTCACTGCCAAGAATCATCACTTTTCATCGCGAGCAGCTCATCGCGATCTGTGGTCGCGATGAGTGGTCGCGATGCTCACTGTCTCAGTTTTTCACTCTTCTTTTCGTGCATCGTTTTCGACCGTTCAATTTGGTCCACCTAGAAACCATAAAAATAGACATACTTTTAATTACGTTTACACCCCTCAATAGAAAAAATTTATTTTCACATATTCACAATTAATTATTTTGAAATTTGGGATGTTACACACTGTGTGTGATTTCGTAGATGTATTTTCAGAGGAGCTTCCTGGTTTGCCACCTCAGAGAGAAGTAGAGTTTGTGATTGACGTGGTACCAGGTACTTCTCCAGTATCCATAGCTCCTTATAGAATGGCACCAGCAGAACTGAAAGAACTGAAGATACAATTGCAAGAATTGTTAGATAAGGGCTTCATCAGACCCAGTGTATCCCTGTGGGGAGCTCCAGTGTTGTTTGTGAAAAAGAAAGATGGGTCATTGAGATTATGTATCGATTATAGGCAACTGAATAAACTCACAATTAAGAATAAATATTTGTTGCCTAGAATCGATGACTTGTTTGATCAACTGAGAAGAGCATGTGTCTTCTCAAAGATAGATCTCAGATCGGGGTATCATCAGTTAAGAATAAAAGATTCTGATATTCCAAAAACCGCATTCAGAACAAGGTATGGATATTATGAATTTGTAGTGATGCCATTTGGGCTGACAAATGCACCTGCAGCCTTTATGGATCTAATGAACCGGATATTTCGACCATACCTGGATCAGTTTGTGGTTGTATTTATTGATGATATCCTGATATATTCACAGACGACAGAGGACCATGACAGGCACCTCAGGGTAGTATTGCAAATTCTGAGGAAGAAGCAATTGTATGGTAAATTGAGTAAATGTGAGTTCTGGTTGTCTGAGATTGCATTTTTGGGCCACATTGTGTCAGCAGAAGGTATTAAGGCAGATCCTAAAAGATTGAAGCAATTATGGAATGGAAGCCTCCCAGGAATATTGCAGAAGTCAGAAGTTTCTTAGGCTTGGCAGGTTATTATCGACGGGTTGTGAAGGGATTTGACCAAAAATGTTTATAAAGTAATTGAAAAGTTGAATTCTTATGATTTATTAATTTAATTGAGTTGTTTTTAATAAGTTGCTTAGTGATAATATGTTTGAATTTAAGGCGACATTTTACTTGAAAGGTTATTTTATGAATTTTGAAATTATTTATTTAGTGTACATCCACTAAGCTATATGCTTAGCGCTTTGATTTCATCACGCGTAGGTAACAGAAATACAGAGGGAGAAAAAGACTAGAGAGGAGGTAACTGCAGATTGAAGGCTCAGAGTCACCATACTTTTTGGATAGCTACATATACATGTATTTTGGTTATATATATTATTTAGTTATGCATGCATACACAGGAGTTTGTAAATTTGTTATAAAATATGTTTTGTAAATATTTGTTTAATGGTTTACGTTTCAAAGGTTGTAAATATTAATTATGAATTGTTTTATTTGAAAATGTTTGGAAAGTCGCATTATACGGCAGAGTGCGCATATGATTGAGAATTTCATTTTGAAGTGTTAAAATTATATTGTTTGAGTTTTTGTTGAAAACAGGATTTTTGGAAAGTCAGAAAAACAGAGGAAACTCTGACAAAAATTTTCAAACAAGTTTTGATGGGCTCACTAAAAAGAATTTTAAATTATAACTTATTTGGTTTTCAATGGCTTTCCAATTATAAAGTTAGTCAAGTCAAGTTTGAAACCGGGTAGCGCTCTTTGGGTTGATACAGACGGGTCCGGTCAGGGGGTGTTACATAAAACATTCGTGAAATGGTAACTATTTGTTTGCCTCATTCAATCAACAACCAAATACCAACATTTAATACCCAAATAACAACATTATTCAATCAACACCCAAATAATAACATATTCAATCAACACCCAAATACCAACATATTCAATCAACCGTTAAATAATTTACATGATTCTCACAAGATTTCAAACGTGATTCACGCTGGAATTTGTGCGTGAATCACGCTGCAATTCGTGCGTGAATCACGCTGGAAGTCGTGCATGAAACCTAATGAAATAACGTGTGAATTACGAAGTAAAATCTTGCGTGAATCACGCAGAAAATCGTGCATGAATCACGTTCAAAATCTCGCGTGAAACACGATTATTTCATCGTGTTTCACGCGATATTTCCAACGTGTTTCACGCAACATTTTTAGCTTGTTTCACGTACAAATTACAAAACGTAACGTAAAATATTCGATTAATAAATGTAAAACATTCGTTACATAGTAACTATTTGCTTGCCTCATTCAATCAACAACCAAATACCAACATTTAATACCCAAATAATAACATTATTCAATCAACACCCAAATAATAACATATTCAATCAACATCTAAATACCAACACATTCAATCACCACTCAAATACAACATATTCAATCAACAATTATTTAAAAAAATCAGACCACATTTTTAAAAAATTAAATACAAAAATCTATCAAAAATAAATAAAAAATAATACCAGCATTATTCAATCAACACCCAAATAATAACATATTAAATCAATACCCAAATACCAACATATTCAATCAACACTTAAATACAACATATTCATTCAACAATTATTAAAAAAAATCAGACCACATTTTCAAAAAATCAAATACAAAAATCTGTCAAAAATTAATCAAAAATAATACCATTTACACCAAATAAAATCTTAAATTTCATTTGTAATAAAATCTGAAATTTTACACCAAAAAATTTTAAAAAATTCACTTAACCTTTACGGCTTCTTCTTTTTCGTCCGCTTCTTCGTCTTTGCCGGCGTTCTTCTTCTTCTTCTTCTCGGTCGATTCTTCTTTTTCTTCTTCTTCTTTGTCCGCTTCTTCTTCTTCGCCGGCGTTCTTCTTCTTCTTCGCTGGAGTTCTTCTCTCCGATGATCTCCTCTCTCTACTCTCTCTCTAAAAAAACAAATGGACGGTCAAATGGGTAAAATGATTTAGGTTTAGGAAAATCTGATTTTAAGTGTGTTTATATAATGGGTTCACCTGTAATTTTACATGGATTTTTTTAAAAAAATTTATATGGTCATTGATGATTAAATTTGAAAATGAGGTTAAAAACAAGGGTGAATTGCACTTAAGTACCCTGACTTATATCATAATTGCACATTTAATATCAGTTTTACCATACTTACACTCGAATACCTTGCAATCCGTTGACCACCGTTAAAGTGACGGTTGACCAAACGGATTATGGTCAAATGACGATATTGCCTCTGCACATGTGTTCTGACATCATAAAATTAAAAAAATAATTACTAAAAAAAGATAATAATAAAATAATAATTAAAATCTTTTTTTTAAAAAAAAAATTAAAAAATCACAGATTTGGAAATTTCTTCCATTTTCAGATCTGAATTCCTTCACAGTTTAAAAAAAAAAAATCAAAAAACAAAAACAAATTGAGTTCGTGTTCGAACTCAGATTTCTGGGTTCGAGCACGAACCCAGCAACCTGGGTTCGTGTTCTTACCCATCAGAATTTTTTTAAAAATTTTTTTAATTTTTTTTTTTTTTGTGATGTGGTGGAAGAGATCTGGAAGTTCATCTGTTTTTTTTAATTTATTTTTTAATTTTTTTAAAAAATATTTTATTCAAAAATAGGATTACTTTTTTTAAAATTAATTAAAATATGACATGGCATGTTCTTATTGGTTGTATGATTTTTAAAAAAAATTTAAAAATGAATTTAAATGTAAAAGACCAATTTGCCCCTAAATCCGTTTGGTCAACTGTCACTTTAACGGTAGTCAACGGATTATAGGGTATTCGAGTGTAATTATGGTAAAACTGACATTAAACGTGAAATTATGATATAAGTTAGAGTACTTGAGTGCAATTTACCCTAAAAACAATTATTCACATACTTAGAGGGTTATATTTAATTTGTCCCTAAATAAAAACTTGATTATATTATGGTAAAACTGGCATTAAACGTAAAATTATGATATAAGTTTGGGCACTTCACCCTAAAAACAATTATTCACATACTTACAGGGTTATATTTAATTTGGCGATATGATACCATTAAATTAATATTCTTTGCCTTTTGAGACGTCACACATATTATTCCACTCCACCTATCTTAATTTGTCGAGTGAACTGCTTAATTTTAAATTTTATTAAGTGCAAACTTTCTTATACATCTACACAATCGGCACTTTAATAAAATTTAATAATTTTAAAAAAAAAATATTTTGCATGAATACAAAAAAAAAAATTTCAATATCCTTCGAATTTGGAAACAAAAAAAAAAAATTAAGCTAAGACATTAAAAAAAAGGGGGAAAATATAAAAAAATTGGAAAAAAAAAAATTTTAAAATTTTTCTCTAAAGTATAAAAATCTCACAATTTTTTTATGGTGAAGATGATTTGGATATAAGATTGTATCAGAGAACGAGAATTATCTTCTTAAATATATAGAAATTAACATAAAAATATAATTTTGAAAATTGACATGTAAACATTTAATTATTTTTTTAATAAGAAACATATTTAATTTTGTAAAAGGCTAAATTACAAGCAAATTGCCCTATAACTCTTGAGTCCAATCAATCAATTAGTTGGGATTTGAGAGTTTGATAATTTTCATATTAATGACTCCAAAATAGTGGCTCTATTATATAGTTAATGATTTATATTTCTATAATTAAATATTTTTTTACATTTTGAACATGAAATAGCACCCACCCAGTAGTTCAGACGTATAGACACTTCAGCTTAGGTCACATTTGATTAGGTAGCTAGCTAGTCGCTTCAAATTTTTTAAATAAGGTCAGCCTTATCGCAAAACACAAAACCAAATGTTTAATTTATCACACACACACATATATATATATCCCCCAAACATAAAAAATAATAAAAGAATAAAAAAAATAAGGTTATGGTGGATGCATGGAATTACAAAAATAATGAGTCCAATCTCAATCATGCATTATTGCTTGTCTGGAGTCTGGAGTCTGGAGATGCCTTTGGATGAGTATAAAAAGGAGGAGCTAACTGTTCCCACAGAGCATTGTCGATTAGAGATCTAGTGATTAATAGAGTGTTGTTTGATAATTATTTTTCAAAGATTTAATTTGAAGATATGAAGAGTTGTGAGCTTCTCTTGTGGAGTTGTTTAGCGCTTTTTTGTGCTGTTGGGGTTTGTCAAGGAGGTGATCTGAGGAAGAATTTCTACAGGGGGAGTTGTCCTGATGCCGAGAACATTATCAAGAACTCCACCGAGAAACATGTAACCAACAATTCCGAGTTGCCAGCTAAGCTCCTCAGAATGCATTTTCATGACTGCTTTGTCAGGGTAATTATAAGTTCATGATCCCAGAGCTCGATCTCTCTCTGCATGCATGCATGCTTCTAATAATATTTGAGCCATTTCCACTCTTGGAAACTTTTCATTTTCATTTTATTGATTTACTTGAGCTTTTTTCTCTCAAATTTCACTTCAGGGCTGCGATGCCTCGATATTGATAAACTCAACTGCAAGTAACACTGCAGAGAAAGATTCAGTTCCAAATCTATCTCTGTCAGGTTTTGATGTTATTGAAGAAATAAAGGCAGAGCTTGAGGAGAAATGTCCAGGAATCGTATCTTGTGCCGATATTCTGACCTTGGCTGCTAGAGACTCCGTTTCATTCCAAGTAATTAGTTAACTTAACCAAACTTCAATTTTAACCATTAATTAATAATTTATCATATATATGTATGTCACATGTATACATGTCTCAAAAAAAAAAAAAAATTTGTTTGCAGTTTCAAAAGCCGATGTGGGAAGTGCTTACTGGTAGGAGAGATGGCAGGGTCTCGCTAGAGTCTGATGTCTTCCCAAATATTCCTGCTCCTTTCGACAACTTCACCGTGCTCAGGCAGAGCTTCCAAAGCAAAGGCCTCAATGTCCATGACCTTGTTGTTTTATCAGGTATATATAGAGATTAGACCAACTTGATAATAATTCAAAGCAATCGAATTCATGTAAATTCTTGAGCTTTTTAAAAAAGAATTGTACACAATTAATATTGTAATTATATTCAGGTGGTCACACAATCGGAATTGGGCACTGCAACCTCTTCAGCAACAGGCTCTACAACTTCACCGGAAGAGGAGATCAAGACCCGTCACTGAACCCGACCTACGCCGAATTCCTGAAAACTAAATGCCAGAGCCTAACCGACACGACAACCACCGTGGAGATGGACCCCGACAGCTCTCTCGACTTCGACAATGACTACTACGTCAACCTCAACCAGAACAGGGGACTGTTCCAATCCGACGCTGCTCTCCTAACCAACAAGGGTGCCAGGAATATCGCCGTGGAGTTGACCAACCAAACCAAGTTCTTCACCGAGTTTTCTCAGTCGATGAAGAGAATGGGAGCCATTGGAGTACTTACGGGCACTACGGGGGAGATTAGAAAGAAGTGTGGTGTTATTAATTAACTTTTTGCAGGTGCAGTTGCTGTAATTTTTCTGTTGATTTGAGGTAATTGATGTTGTAATAAACTAATAATGCTTGATTGATCAGGCGGTTTAAGTTCATGAATAAGCTGCAGAAATGTGTATTCTTTAACTAATTAGTGTTTGTTTTTATCATTGTAATATTAGCCAGCTTTCGGCTTTGTTTGTTATTATTTATTAAAAAAAAATTCTATGAGCTATCGTCAATTTTTTATGTCATGAATTGTTGAATTTTCTTTCATATCAGAGTGCATATTGTAATCTATTGAATACAAGTCCATGGTGTGTTAATTTGTATAAAAGTGTAATTGAAAGTATTTTAATTAAAAATAAAATTAGTATTGTTTTTAAGAAATTAAAATCAGATTATTTAATTATTTGTATATAAAAAATTATGTTTGTTAATACTTCTAAAAGTAATAATATGATAATTTGTATTACCTTTGAGAAATTAAAATCAGATTATATAATAATTATGATATGAAAAAGGTGTTTGGGTAAAACTTCTAAAAGTGATTATACGGTAATCTAAAGTTAATTTGTAAACAATTTTAAGAGGCATGTAAGGGGTTACCTTTGCAAAATGGTTATAAAATATTAGATTTAATGATTTTTTTTAAAAGTGTATAATTAAAAGATTAATTATAAATCTGTCGAGATTTGTTGTTCTATTCTCAATTTCATAATAAGGAGATAACTATTCACATATGCTGTAAATGTGTACAATGAGACTTGAACCCTCATTACTGAAATGATATAAATATACACTAACTATTTAAGTTATGAGTTGATATGCAGTCTAATGAATCTTTTTAATAGCTAAATTGACCTTATTAATTTAATATAAATGCAATTATATCCAAGTTTAATTTCATATAATTAAACCCATCATATAATCTCAAACTTTTAGTCTTTTCATTTCATCTAATAATTTTTTTCACATTTTACATATTTCTTTTCAATTTGGAGCACTTTATAATAATATTTTTCTTTTTCTCCTTGTGTTTCTCTTTTCAATTTTTTAAAGATAGGTTGTGGTTCTCTCTCTCTTTTTTTTTTTTTCAACTTTTGTTAAAAACATGTTTTGTTATATCTAATATAATTCAGACTTTTGATTTTATTTTTATATTAAAATATTTGAATTAAATATTGACTTGGTTTGAATACCAAGTAGAAACATAAATAATTTTAGTTTTCCATATATGTTTGTCATTATATAAAGTTACATCATTAACGACAAATTTATCAAACACATTTACACTGATTTTGAATCTCACAACCGTTTTAATAATATTCACCAAATAATTGTCTAATTAATTTCACAATAAATTATTTACTAAGCACAACTAATAATGATTATTTGTCCAAATTTATGTACAAATAATGTGACATTTGAATTCTCAAAACATTGAGATAATGTAATGAGTGATGTGATACACAAATAATTGAGATGATATTATATAAAAACCGTTTGTAAATGTGTCTCATGGATATATTTAAAGTCTTTTTAAGATATTAAAAACATTTAATAATTCCTTTTAATTTTTTTTAATAATTTGTTTTAATTGAAAATCATATTAAAAAAAATATTCGATAATATTATTTTGGACAAATTATAGTCACCTATCTACCGTTTGTCATTTTATAGGTATAATCAACTTATTAAAAAATTATCAATTAACTTCTCAGCCGTTAGTCAACATTAATTAAAGTCAACTATTTTAAGAATATTTTAATTATTCTAATTTTTTTTAATATTTAAAAAAAAAATATAAGATCTCCACCATCCATTTGAGGGGAGACGAATGGCCTCCCTTATGTTCTTCAATGGAGGTCCTCCGTGGAGATTCATGAGAGATCCATTGACGATGGATACATTTTTTTAAAATAAATCTCCATTGTAATTTTTTTTTGTTCTTTAGTTTTGTAATTTATAATTTATCTTGAATATATCTCCATCATCTAAGTCTAGAGATCTAAATTTATTTTTATTTTTAATTAGATATACTTTTAAAATAGTTAATATTTATTTTTAATAATGAACTTTAACGGCAGTAGATTTAACTTGTTAATTTGTCAAAAAGTTAATTATAATAGTAAAGAGGATGGTTCTAATTGTAAAAATGTAAACTTTAGATATGCGGGTGTAATTTATCCTATTATTTTAATGCAAAGTAAATTCTGCTCACTAATTATGATTTATGCCATAGAGGAAACTGGAAAGATTTTTGTTTTTTTTCTGAAACAACTGGAATCGTTGAAATAATCTTATAGTTATCCAACAGAAAATATTAAAAAGAAAAAGCAAAAAGGGTGTGGGATACGTTTCTTCCGATTCCCACTCAATCACTGAAACCTGAACGATGTCGTATTTGTTTTCGGGTGGCAGCGGTATATAACTTGCGTGTATTTTTCACCTTCTTCCTCAGCAAGAAATCCCAACTCTTCACTCGAAGGAAGCAGTAGTTTGTCGTCCACTCTACAAAAATCTCATCGCATCAGCAAACTATCACAATTCTCACAATCTGAAACGTGAAAAGATGCTGCTTCGCATCCGCAGCAGAGACGGCTTGGAGCGCGTCACAATCGACAATGCACACATCACCGTTTCCCAGCTCAAAACCCTAATACAATCGCAGCTCCAAATTCCCGTCCAAAACCAAACCATCTCCACCAATCAAAACCTTTTGCTTGCCAAAACCCCCGCCGATCTCCACAAATTCACCGACATGTCCAACCCCAACACGCCCCTTTCCTCTCTCAACATCTCCCACGGTTCCATCATCTTCTTGTCCTACGAAGGCGAGCGCAGCATCAAGGGCCCCGCCGTCCAACCGGCGGGATCCTTTGGCCGCAAGATGACCATGGACGACCTCATCGCCAAGCAGATGCGTGTCTCGCGCCAGGAGACTCCCCACTGCGACTCTGTCTCCTTCGACCGCGACTGCGCCAACGCTTTCCAGCATTACGTCAACGAGACCCTCGCCTTCGCCGTCAAGCGCGGTGGCTTCATGTACGGGACGGTGTCGGACGACAAGAAGGTGGAGGTGAATTTCATCTACGAGCCGCCGCAGCAGGGGACGGAGGACTTGCTTTACCTTCTGCGCGACACGGAGGAGGAGAAGACGGTGGACGCGATTGCTGCCGGATTGGGTATGAAGAAAGTGGGGTTTATTTTCACGCAAACGATAATACAGAACAAGAAGGACTACACTTTGTCGAACAGGGAGGTTCTGCAGGCGGTTGAATTCCACGCTGAGAGCCACATGGAGGAGTGGGTGACTGCGCTGGTGAAGTTGGAGGTGAGTGACGACGGAAGCGCCGCCATCCATTTCGAGGCGTTTCAAATGAGTGATATGTGCGTTCGGTTGTTTAAGGAAGGGTGGTTTGAGAGTGAAATCAAGGAAGGTGATGATCCCAAGCTTTCGAAGATGAAGAAGGATGTGGTGGTTGGTGTCAAGGATGTAAAGGAAGTTGATAATGATTTCTTCTTGGTTGTTATTAAGATTTTGGATCACCAGGTGCGTTTTTTCTTTAATTCAATCTCTTTTCTTGGTTATTTAAATTTTTATTGGCGATTGATGATATTACAGTGCTCTTAGTTTTAATAAGAGGTAACAGCTTTCAAGCTAAATTGCTTTACCACAATGACAACTTGGTTCCAGCAACTAAGAAATATAGATGTTACATTAGTTTTTATTATATAGGTTGCTAGTATGTTTCTCTGGCAGCCAATGCACCATAGATGTTTATCGTCAGCAACTAAGAAAAAGATTGGTGAACTTTTTGAGATTAAATTTTAGGGCCATATGATGAATTTTGTCTTATCTCACTGGATCTGCTCTCCACTGGGTATTATAAATACTTTTCGAGGGTAAAGTCAGCATAGATTTTTGAAGAGTCATTAGCTCATGAATTATTTGCTGCCAGTATCGTTTTGGCAAGCTGTCCATTCCAGTCCAACTAGTTCTTGTAAAATCATTTGAATAGTTCAATTTATGTCTTTACAAGTACGTAGGACTCAATTGTTCACCTATTTTTTTCAGAATCAAATATTGAAAAAAGAAGATAACAATTTTATTAGGTGTGTGCTTGTAACTGTCTTAATAACTGGGTCTGGATATCTATATTTTTCTGTCAATTTTGTGCTTCGTTCTTGTGCAGCTTTCGGTCTTATTTGTTGTCTGCCCATTCATTCGGTGTTAAGAGTTACAGGGGTTGCTAGGCATGGACCATGTGACAGTGGTTTCCAACTTGCAGGTTGGTAGTATTTGACTTAGGTTCTGAAGTTGATATATCTCGAGCAACTTGTGATGTTCTGGTCGGAACATTGTTGTACTATGGTTTGAGATGATGATAGGTATCTAGGTTTAGTTACTGACAAATCTAAGGCTTGCAGCACCCATATAAGTATTTTAAAACTTTAGACAGTAAATATAGAGTCTACAGTTTAGTAGCATTTGGGTTTTCCTTTTAATGGAAAGCTTGAATCCAGTCATGATGATTGATGTGATGTAGCCTTTGTAGAAATAAAATAATAACAGAAAGCTCAACTGTGTCTTAGCATAATAGGTAGGTTCTTCTTTGGGTGGTGGACTACCTAGGATGACACCTAAAATGAGGTTTTAAGTCTGCATTAAGATTGCTCAATTAGTGTTCTTTCAGATTTATACTATTTTGGGTGTGCGAAATGGAGAGTCCCTGTTCTTCAGGTTATATTGCTGTTCCTAATTGTGATTTGCAATAGGGAAGCTGGTGATGCGGTATTCCCTGATCTCTTTTGATGGTAAATCACTATATTGAGTTTTGGACTCTTACAAGCCTCCCAATATGATGTTTGAGCATTTCAAAAGAGGTTACAAGGTTACATTAAAGTTTGGAAGAGCATGTTTATTGAAATTGTATTGGTGTTTGGCAAGTGGCAACTAGCCCTCACCCTTGGCTTTTGTTCCCCCTGTTTTCTCTTTGATGGAGTAGTTTTTCTCAACTTGCCTTGCATGAGGTAGATGAAATACTTCTGGTGTGTGGCTTTATTTGTTAGTTATTTTCAGGATAGTATAATATAATAAGATAGGTATGAACATATACGCATTTAACGTAGAAAAATCGGTTGGATTATAAGTGGATAACATATTAATGGTGGATCATTTATCATTCCTATTAAACAGATGATAATATAGTAAGTATTTATTTGTGAAAACTTAGTGATACAATTATACAAAGTGTATGTTGTATTTAAATTGAGAATATTGTATATATAGAGAGAGAGAGGGAGAGACCAACTCGAGGTTTGGCTTAATAAATTTGTGTAGATTTATACAGCCTGATCCTGCTTTGGTGTTTAGTTATTTGTTTGACAATGGTTTGTAGATATAGTTTTTCTAAAGATGGAAGTGGTTTTGTTATGGTTTTTGTTGCATATCAGCAAGTACAGATTTAGACGTGATTTGACACATACATTTATAGTAAAGGATGAAATCATTACAATGTCTGGAAGCTATTTTCTACTAGTCTTTCCTTGGTTTGTGAAGCATTTAGCATATGAACTTCACTTGTTAATTTATTTGGTTACTAGATAATACATAGCTTCATTTGCTCTACTGTTATGGCTCTTACGTGGAACTTCTATTTGATACAGGGACCTCTTTCATCAACCTTTCCCATTGAGAACCGGAACACCCAAGTTACGATGAGGGCTCTAAAGAGTCATCTGGACAGAGCACAGAGTCTTCCACTAGTCAAATGGATATCTGATTTTCATTTGCTGCTCTTTCTAGCAAGGTTTCTTGACCTCAATTCTGATATCCCTGCATTGACACAGTGTGTGCAGACACAGACAGCAGTACCGGAAGGTTATAAACTTCTAATTAACTCACTGGCTGACACGGCATAATTCAAAATTGCAACTTGGCATTTGATTAATTGTCCACAGTTGGACTAGAGGCAATAGCTGTTGCTATTTAATCCATGCATGATCTCTGGGAGGGGCCCCAAGTCTCGATGAAGTTGCAGCACTTTGACGTTGTACTTTAAATTAACTGTCATATTAATCAATTCCTCCCAATATTTATGTTTTAGTGAAACAAGGCTGTGTTTATAGTTAAACGTGTTTTATAAAAGAATGCATCTGGAACCAATGACCTTGCATATTGTGATGCGAATTTTTATGGCGTAAACTGCTTTGTTTTCCCTGTTTTGAAGTGCTTGTAGTTGGAGAAGCCTGCTTTCTGATAAATAAAAATATTGCACCGTTATACTTTTCCAATATCGTTTAAAGATAGATGTTGATAGTTGTTTTCTGGATGTTAAAAAGTATTCTTCACAGCTATAGGAAACATGCTTCTATACGCTAATAAAAAATGGCTACTATTTGTCGTGTTTTTGTATTTAATTTTAAATATCTGGCGATGATAATATACCCGATATTTTATATACCCATATTGATATATGGGGTGTGATCTTTTTCGTAAACAAATTTGTGATATTTCTGTGAATATCGATCAGTGAAAGAAAAAAATTCGTGAATTATTTTGTATATTTCTGTAATGTAGAGTAAGAAATTAATGATATTTCATAATGTTTAATCAATATATTTTTTTTTTTATGTTTTTAGCCAAATTTTTATACTCGTGCTTTTTATTTAGGTTGATGTTAATTGATTCCAAACAATCTATAATTGTAATTCATAAAATCATGTTATAATTTCTTTTTTATTACACGTCCAATCACAAGACCTATTGACAATGGTTATACAGTGAGAAATTATGAAACGCAGTTAAGAATGCGACCATATAATGAAGATAATCTTTCAATTAGTTTTTCATCCATGAGTTTAGGGACCGGTGATGATGAGTATGGAGGTTTTAGAATCCACAATTGTCCTTCCATATAATTTTCTATATATGGACAGATAATGGAAAAAAATTAAAAAATTTAAACATTGCATGTTCGTAATTATATTAAAAATTATTTAAATTTTATATCATAATATCATATCAAGACAGTAGCCTACACTGTATTTGAACTATCTAATTCTTCTTTTTGGTTTTAAAATTTACATGACTCATATAATGTAAATTATTAGAAAATAAATTTTTAATAGAATATTTTTTTATTTTTATATGTCTCGTATGTACATTATATTCATATTTTACTATATAGTTTATTAGGTGTTATGTCTTTAAAAAATAAAAGTCTTTTTATATAGTTTTTTAATATATATTTATTCTTCTTCTTCTTTCTTTTTTTTTTCTCCTTTATTTGTATTTATATTTAATTTTAAATTTCGGGTTGATTGTTGAAGTTTAATAATTTTCAACCCAGCTGACGCTGTTTGCGAATCTGTTCTAAAGATAGATTGGGTCGGCGGTAAATAGGGGATCAAGAAATTATCCTAAATTTCCTAGGTTAATGTTTTCTAAACAAACCAGTATTATTTGGAGACATTCCTTGCATTTTCGTTTCTCAAAAGAGTAGTATGGCTGCACATACCTCGGCTAAGTTTGCTTTGTCCTGCGACAATAGTACGGTTTGGGTTGACGAGTGTCCCCATTTTATTCAGCATATTATAAGCCCTGATTATTATCAATAATATTTATAGCTTTGGCCAAAAAAAAAAAAAAAAACCCTCTATTTAGTTCACAAATTATATATTTCATTGAATAATTTGTATTTGAAAAAAATATCCCGGTGGATATACAAATGCATATGGGAATTGACAAAACTCAAAGCTTGGACTTTTTAAGTCTACTTGGTCATTTCATATACAGCTCATAAACTCAAACCAAGTAAAAAAAAAAAAAAAAAAAAGCAAATTACACCTTACCTACTATAAGTTTGGTTATTCAGGGACGAAAAGATCTTTCAAAAAATTGACACACACCTCCTTCAATTTTTTTCTTAAAAAAAAAGAAAATTAAAAAATAATTAAATTATTCTCTATCTCTACCGTACATCAAGATAGGGGAAATAAAATTTTAAAAAGAGAAAAAAATAGATAGATGAATTCTACCATTCATCTCAAAGACAGACGGTGAAGATTAAATAAAGAAAAATAAAAATGTAAAAGTAAAAAATAAAAAATAATGGTGGGATTTCAAATAGAATATCCACTTATGGATATCCAAGAGCTCTATGGATAAAGATCTCTCCATTGCAGAGACGGAGTCAGCAATGGAGATCCATTCTCTCAACTTCTATCGTTGTCAAGGATGGAGATAAGATTCTCATCATGACGATAGAGAGATTTTTATTATTTTTTTTCTTTTATATTTTTCTTTTTTGATCTCTACTGTCCATCTTTTGAGATGGACGTTGGAGATCCATTTATTATTTTTTAATTTTTTTTAGAGATGGTCGGTAAATATCTATTTTACCGAGACAGAGTTAGCGATGGAGATCCATTCTCTCAACTTCTATCATTGTCAAGGATGGAAATGAGATTATCACCGTGACGATAGAGAGATTTCCATTATTTTTTTTCTTTTATATTTTTCTTTTTTGATCTCTACTGTTCACCTTTCGAGATGGAAGTCGGAGATCCATTTATTATTTTTTTAATTTTTTTTACAAATGGTCGGTAAATATTTATTTTTATATAATTTATAATTAATTTAATTTGTAATATTTAGAATTAAAATAATTAGGGTATTTAAGTTATTTTATTCATTTTATACAATTAACTATGAAAGTTAACTGTTAACGACTAACTTGCATGAGAGGTATAAGAGAGGTGTGTAAGTTTTTTGAAATGACATTTCTATATCGAGTAGCAAAACCTAAGATAAGTAAAGTGTAATTTGCTCCCAAAAAAGAGAAAAAAGTGTAATTTACTTAAAAAGTTAATTAATTACATGAGAAATACGTGAACACGTAATATAATATAAGTGGCTAAGGCGTAGAATGGAGTATTGGAGCTTTTCTTATATCAAAGACCCGTCAAAACAGAATCACGTCGTCAGTCAACTTAATCTCCGTAAAACGTACAAGGTAGAGAGGATCTAGGACGCTTAGATTCTACCACACGCTTAATCACCCATCATCAAGTCACCATAAGCCCACGGTTTTCATTTGGCGGGAGATTTCTTACTTCTGCAAATCTAGGGCAAAAATAAAATAAAATTCTCTGTAGAATTTTCACTTCAAATTACAAGCCTTCACAAACCCTAGGTCATGGAGGACCTACCCGAGACCGCGACGGGCCGCTTGGTTAGTCTTCAATTTCACTCTAACTCACCTTTTTTCTCACTACTATCTACTCATTTTGACCTGTTTGGATGTGCAGAAAAGGAAGATAGCTAGAAGTGGTGCTAATAGAGAAGATCCGGACCGGACTAGCGATGCGAGCGACCAGAGCCCCAACCAGGTGGACCGCGAGGGTTCGCCAGACGACTTTGAAGAAATTCGTCCTAGAACTAAGCGCAGTCGTGCATCGGAAGGGACCGTGGCCTCCGTCCAGACAACCGAACTTAGTTTGATTGGTAAATGAACTACAATCCTATGGTCTAGAATCATTTTATTTACATACTCCCTTACATGCGCATATAGACTTCTTTTTTTTGAAAATGGTGTTGGATTTTTAGTAGTTACTTGGTCTCAAGTGTGTTGCAAACTGACTCTGGCGATGATTGACTTGACTATATGGTTAAGTGTGAAGGGAGACCAAATTAATTTGCTGCATCAGTTGATCTACGTATGACTTGTTGTTCTGTTTATTATACTAATTGTAATTTATCTTTTTTGGTTGAATCTTTGTCAACTTATATAATTATCACTTGTATTAAGGAAGTAAATAACTAAATATCAATTTTGGCGAAAATGTCGAGGTCCAAATTTTTGGAAATTTAGGTGGAAATATCGGAAATATTGTCAAAATACCCGGGATATTCAAGGATTATTGTTATAGCTGTCACCCCAAAATATGGAAAATATTAGGATATTTCGGTCAAAGTATCGATATTTACTTCCTTGGTTATTATTAATAATGAGAATATGGATATTGCATTGGTATCTAAAAAGTCATAGAAATTTATTGAATATAACTGGTTGGATATAATCTTATGGCCTCATGATATGACAATACGTGTATTCAAACTAGGAGAGATTTTTAAATACAAAATACAGCGATATCATTTCGTAATACTGTATAATGAATGAGAAAATAGGAACTGAATTTGTTGAACAAATATAACTTACTGTGACCCTTGGTCTTAAAAAGATGACTCTAGATATTTGCCTGTGGGTTTTTCTTGTTTCCTTAATTCATCTTTGTTATGTGTATTTCATCAAGAGCGTCAACCACAATTAGGATCTTTTTTATGCATATTGATACATGGAGCTAATTTTGTTATATAAATTTCTGCAGAAGCTATCAAAGGTAATGGAAAACTTGTTCCTCAAGTAGTGAAGCTTTGGGTTGAGCGATATGAAAAGGATGCAAAACCCGCAATGGCCGAACTCTTGACAATGTTATTTGAGGTAATATGAGAATTTTGAATCATAAATAGAAACTCGTGGTCCATCAACTGTATATTGAGTTCTACTTTTGGAGCTGTAACTTACAAAGTACACTTTCCTAGGCATGCGGAGCTAAATATTGTATTCGAGGAGAGTCACTGGATGAGATCGATGTTGATGATGTTGTGGTTGCTCTTGTGAATCTGGCTAGAAGAGTATCCTGAACTCCTGCATTCACATGTTTTCTCGTTTAATTTTTACAAGCTTTCCGGTTAACTTAACTCTTCTAATTTTTTTGAGCTAGCCATCACTTTAATGATCCTTTATTAAATTCTTATGTGAAAAATTTAATATCTTAGGCTGTCTAGCCTTCATGCATCTAGTGCATCAAGTTGTTGTGCTTGAAGTGTTGGCTTAACTCTGGAATCTTAGGGGGAAGTTGAAGATTATCAAAGTTCAAAAAAGAAGGAATTCAAGAACTTTAAGGATAACCTTGTTTCATTTTGGGACAATTTAGTTGTTGAGTGCCAGAATGGACCATTGTTTGATAAGGTTTTGTTTGACAAGTGCATGGACTATATAATTGCTCTCTCATGGTTAGTACTAAACCCTTATAACGTTCTGCAAATTTAATTAATTTTACAAGTTACGTAATTTAATTAAATTTACCTAATTTTACAAGTTACGTAATTTAATTAAATTTACCTGGTGTAAACATTAAACAGCACTCCTCCAAGAGTTTACCGTCAAGTTGCTTCATTGATGGGTCTCCAACTTGTAACATCCTTTATATCTGTTGCAAAAACGCTTGGTACACAGCGAGAAACTACTCAGAGACAGTTGAATGCTGAAAAGAAGAAACGGATTGAGGGGCCTCGTGTGGAGTCATTAAACAAAAGGTTGTCGATGACTCATAACAATATAACTGACCTAGAGGATATGATGCGCAAAATATTCACTGGGTAAGATTTTATGACAACATTATTGTTGAAAACATAAAAATAATCATCGTGTTTTGATTATCTTATATGTTGCTTTTGAAGGTTATTTGTGCACCGCTATCGAGATATTGATCCTACCATACGAATATCATGCATACAGTCACTTGGTGTGTGGATTTTGTCATATCCTTCATTCTTCTTGCAGGATCTATACCTAAAGTATCTTGGATGGACACTGAATGATAAAGTAACTTTTTTATTGATTTGTAAATATAAATATTTTTGTTCAGCTTATGCATGACGCTAAACCTTACTTTATTTTTATTTTTTTTCATTCTGTTGCATCTAAAGAGTGCCGGTGTAAGAAAAGCATCTGTCCTTGCACTACAAAACCTTTATGAGATGGATGATAATGTGCCAACTCTTGGTCTGTTTACTGAAAGATTTTCTAACCGGATGATTGAACTTGCTGACGATATTGATGTTTCGGTAGCCGTTTGTGCCATAGGACTGGTGAAACAATTACTTCGGTAACTGCTTATTAATTCTCCAAGTCTTAATTATGTTAATATCTAAATGTTTGTGCTAAGGCTTGGCACTGAGAATGGATCTTGGGGTCTCTTGCAGACATCAGCTTCTACCTGATGATGACTTGGGTCCTTTGTATGATTTGCTTATTGATGATCCTCCAGAAATTAGGCGTGCCATTGGGGAATTAGTGTATGCTCACCTGATTGCGCAAAAATTTAACAGCACCCAATCTGGCTCAAAAGGTTCTGATTCTTCTTTGTATTATACCATATTTTCACTACAAACATGTTACGTAAAGCACTCATGCTATAACAATGTTCTTTCCAGGCAATGAAAGTGATTCCTCTGTGGTCCATCTGGGAAGGATGCTGCAAATACTGAGGGAGTTTTCAGCAGATCCAATTTTAAGTGTCTATGTTATTGATGATGTGTGGGAGTACATGAAGGCCATGAAGGTATGCTATAACTTTCTGAAAGATAGAAACGTGACATGGTCCAAGAGAGGGAAAGATAATGTGACAGAAGCTGGCCATTGGGCAGGCCGTGTCTTATGTTTTAAAATTTCAGTAGAAGTGTTCTGCTGAATATTCTTATTTTAGCTGAGGTTGCATGAGACTTGAGGCTGTACTTCCACCTAGCTGAACCAGTCGGCCTAAATTGATTGAAGATGATGGTAAATTAGAACTATTGTTATTCAACCACTGGGTTGGGCTTGTTATGGGTAACATTTTTAGCTTTGACAGTTGGGCTTGGTTTACTTTCAAGTTTCAACCCCCATCCAACTTACCTTGGTTGTGTTATTATTGTATTAAGTGGTTATATAATTATTAAATAATAGTACTAAGAATATTGAATATGAATGTTAGATATTCTACTAATCTTTACTTCATGTAAGATGTGTTCAATTGATTAAAATAGCACTTTGTACTTCTCTTGCAGGACTGGAAGTGTATAATCTCCATACTGTTGGAAGAGAACCCTCTGATTGAGCTTACTGATGACGATGGAACAAACTTGATTAGAGTTCTTTTTGCATCTGTCAGAAAGGCTGTTGGAGAGAAAATTGTTCCTGCATCTGATAATCGAAAGCAATATTACAACAAAGCTCAAAAAGTGTGTAAATCATCAGCTTTATTCTTTTTGTAAATTTTGAGTTAATGATATTACATTACTTCAAGTTTTTGGTTCTAGCTACGTCTTATTTATTTATTTCATAGGCAAAAGTATTGGTGAATAGAAGAAAATAACTAGATGATGTGAGTGGAGGTTTTGAAATTTAGGCCTTTTGTCTTGAGAAACAATTATTAGGTAGAAGTAGGTCTTTTCGGTTGAGTTTGAATGATGATTCATACCTGAATATTGTATGCATAAATAGCTTAGTTGATTCTGAATGATTGTTTTTTATCCACAAAGAGTTAAAATTACTAATGTCGGCCATCAATTGTGATTCCATGCTTCTATTTATTCTATCTTAAATATGCTTTATAGAATTTACCAACTTGTCTGTGCCTTTTACCAGTAAATTGTTTCACAACAAAATGAGTTTCTTTCGATGCAACTTTAAACATTCTAAATATCAAATTTTGTTTCAAATTTCAGGAAGTTCTTGAAAACAACAGAAGGGACATAACTATTGCCATGATGAAGAACTATCCTCTTCTATTACGCAAGTTTATGGCTGACAAAGCAAAAGTGCCTTCACTAGTTGAGATTATTGTATATATGAATCTGGAGCTTTATTCCCTGAAGAGACAGGAGCAGGTGGGTGACTAAATTGCGTACAGATTCAAGTTATTAGGTTATATTTATGACCTTGTTTAAAGTGAGTGCCAATTTGCTTGATCTTTCAGAATTTCAAAAACGCCCTTCAGCTCATTAAAGATGCATTTTTTAAACATGGTGAAAAGGATGCACTGAGATCTTGTGTGAAATCTTTCAAGTTTTGTTCTACTGAGAGTCAAGGAGAGCTGCAAGATTTTGCCCGTAATAAATTAAAGGATGTTGAAGATGAGCTTATTGCTAAGCTTAAAACTGCAATTAAAGGAGTAGCGGTAATTATTTTTTTGACCATTTTTAATTGATTGTAAGGCCAGTGAAATAAAATGTAACATGCTATAAATCTGCAGGATGGAGATGACGAATACTCTCTTCTTGTAAATTTGAAAAGGTTATATGAGCTTCAGTTATCAAAGACAGTGCCAATTGAAAGCTTGTATGAGGACATTGTGATGATTCTCCGTAATTTTAGAAACTTGGATGAAGAGGTGTGTAAAATGACCCTATAATAAAAGCGTCATGCATTGTTTTTTCTCTACCCTTTTCTTATTGTTATTCATCCTTGCTCGTACTCATCCAGGTTGTTGGTTTCCTGCTTCTCAATATGTATTTGCATTTAGCGTGGTCACTGCACTCAATTATAAATTCTGAAACTGTCTCTGAGGCATCCTTGTCTTCTCTACTGCTGAAACGCAATACCTTGTTTGAGGAACTTGAGTACTTCCTTAATACCCCTTCCACAGTTGAAGAAGGGAGTAAACTTGGAAATCAGCTAGCTTGCAGAGTAAGCACTTTTTGGCTTGATAAATGAATTGCAACTACTAGAATTCTGTCAGTGTATTTTTACTTAGTATTTCTTGGATTTCCCTATTTGATAAAATGAATCTGTCGTGGCCCAGGTTTGTACTATACTTGCGGAGATGTGGTGTCTGTTTAGATTGACCAATTTTTCTTCAACAAAGATTGAAAAATTAGGTTACTGTCCAGATGCACATGTTCTTCAAAAGTTTTGGAAACTTTGTGAACAACAACTCAACATCTCAGGTGACTATTTTCTTTATTTCCTCTTACCAAATGTTTTATTTTACTGGTTATCTGATGAATCATTCCTCTTCATGGAAAACATATTGATAGCATTTTTAAAAGTCCTTGATGAAGACTAATTGCATGATTTACACTTACATTTCATGTGAGTACTCATTTCGCTATTCTTTTATTTTTTTGGATCTTTAAATTATTCTTTTTAATGTGCATGCCACAGATGAGACAGAAGATGAGGATGTGAACAAAGAGTATGTTGAGGAGACTAATAGAGATGCAGTCATGATTGCTGCTGCAAAGTTGATCGCAACTGATGCAGTACCTAAGGTGATCATATATGTTTTATGTTAAATACACGGTGTTCATAATCTTAACTATGCAGAAAAATATACATAACTTTTTTCATAGGGAATTATTTACATAGTTCATACACTATGTGAGGCAGGGTTTTCGATTTTATATCCCATCCCCCACCATCTTTCTGGTCTGTTAGAGGGGGTTTAGGATATTTGTGGAAACTGTTGGCTTGTGGTACAAAATCTGCTGCATCTGGGCCATATATTATAGTTATATGGAACCACTACTAAACCGGCATATTTTAATTTACTAACAGTTAACTTTTTCCAATTTTTTCTAGTGATATTTTATAGGTGCTTATTGTGAATGCAGGAGTATCTTGGTCCAGAGATCATTTCTCATTTTGTGATGCATGGAGCAAATGTGGCAGAGATTGTTAAGCATCTGATCAGTGTTCTGAAGAAAAAAGAAGAGGATATCTCAAATATCTTTTTGGAAGCAATGAAAAGGGTAGACTCATGGCTGGAACTGGATTTGCCCAAACATGCTAATGTCTTACTCATTGTTATGGGTGTGCTAATTCAAGCATGTTGTCAATTTCTTTTTATAAGACATTTTCTGTTACCTTTAGGCATATCAATTTGCATGTCTTACTAGTTTTTTTCATTATTATTTTAGATATGATTTTCTGTAGCTATTTTCTGCCTTCCAATTCATCAGTGATGAGGTAATCCTTAGAAGACAACCTAATGCCAGTAGAAATTTAGTTCTTTATAACAGTTCTATCAGTTTTCCTTGTTGCTTCAACCCATCTTTCTAAAGCTCTGCATATAAAGATTTTCTTCATTTTTGTAATATTATTTTGACAATATTTTGCTTCCCATAGGATAAGTAAGAGTAGGTGTTCTTATAGGACATGATAATTAAAGTCAGATAAAACGTTGTGTCAACTTTGTGCCTTTAGATCCACTAATGAATGAAAATTGGTCATGAATGTTAATGAAGTGAAAAGTACAATCTTTTAGCATATTCAGTTTTAGGAGTGTGTTCGTGTTTTTACGTCTTTGGTATATATAAATATTGCCTTGTTTTGGATTGAACTAGGCCTACCATCGACATGTGGTGGAACTTTCCAGAAGCGATGACAAAACCTTGACAGACAAGTCTTTTGTAGAATGTAAGGAATTGGCTGCTCGACTTTCAGGGACTTTCATGGGAGCTGCTCGGAACAAGCATAGAACAGACATCTTAAAATTTGTCAAAGAAGGTATTGAATATGCATTTGTAGATGCTCCAAAACAGCTGTCTTTTCTGGAAGGTGCTGTGCTTCATTTTGTCTCAAAACTTCCTACGCCTGATGTACTGGACATGTAAGAATTTCTTTCTTTTTGATATTATCATCTAGAAGTATGCTAAGTTGTACCTTAAATAGGCTTTTTCCCTTTTCGTTGTTATTCAGCCTTAGTGCACCATTTAGTACTTTTTTACTTGCGTGTAGTTTAAAGGATGTCCAAAAACGAACGGAGAACATAAACACAGATGAAGATCCCAGTGGCTGGCGCCCTTACAACACATTTGTCGAAAGTTTGCGTGAAAAATATGCAAAGAATGAAGGAATTCAAGGTACATTTGTCTTGGCTTTGTCACCAACCACTGCATTTTCTTACTTTCAAAAATTTTAAATACTTCCCTCCAAGTCAAAAGGAGTTAAAACTTGTCCAGTTTTCTTTGTTACTCATTATTGTCACATCCGCTGAATGCACAGGTGTGTTGTGTGTGCTTGTGCATGTGCTTATAAGCTAGCACATGCACAAGTTCTTTTTTCTTTATGTTTAGATCCATACATATGCTTATAAGCTAGCACTGTATTTCAGTTTTACTATTGTTACAGTGATTAAATAATATTGTAGGCCTTTCCCTAGAAGCATAAGCTTTTAGGACATGGTATCAAAGACAATTTTACCAGGAGTCCTTGGGTTCGAGGCTCTCCACGTAATTATATTTGATTTTGTCATGTATGTATCTGGGCTTGAGTCATGTGGTAAGCTTGTTGGTCTTGCATGTGAGAGAATGTGTAAGAGTAGTTAAAACTATTGTGAGTGATTACTAACAACCATCTTTAAAGAAGAACAGTTACTGTTCTCAAAACTAAAGAAATCTTGCTATTCACTATTTTATTGTGAACTTGTCAGCTAAGGTGACATTGATGTGGCTTTTACATGACTTCTAGATTAATTTTCTTCTTATATGGCATACTATAGGTTATGTTTGCATGGGGGACCAGCTATTCTTGTTGCTGTTGTTGCTATTTATGGTTTCTTTGTCAAATGCTTCAATGAAATCCAAATTTCAGTTTGTTATTCAAAATTGAAACCTAATTTTAAAGATTTTCTAATTCAGTAATAGCTTATCTGAGCAAGGTTTTTGATATTTGATGAGCTTTCCATGGGTAATGGTTAAAATTCATGAGATTTGAAGTAGCTTGGGAGATGGTTCAGGTTCTTGGAACGATACAAATAATTTATAAAACCATCTTGAATGGCAGTTGCTCTATATTAAGTGTGTAAAAAATAGTTTTAATGGATGTTGTATAGTTTTTATGGTGGTTTGTTAAGCACATTTCTACGAATTATTATTCAGTTTGGTGATACATCATTGTTTAAAAACATAGTCAGAAATATGCCATCTTTTCATTTACTAATCAATCCATTATTAAATTGGCCACTAGCCTTTAAAGACTGTTTCAGAGCTAACATGATTAGTATGTTGCAGATGAGAAAGAAGGTAACACAGTAAGAAGAAGGGGACGTCCACGGAAGCGGCAAAATATTGAGGGAAAGAGGCTTTTTGATGAGCACAGTTCAAGTGAAGAGGACGATTCAATTAGTGCATCAGACCAGGAAGATGCCCATGATCAAGAAGAGAAGCAAGATGAGGAGGAAGAAGAGGAAGCTCCTTTGATACACTCACTTAAGTCATCGGCCAAATTGAAGTCATTGAGAGTTTCAAGAGAGGAAAACAGAGTCCAGACAAAGACAGGAACTTCTAGAAGAGCTACAGATAATTTAGCTGCTTCTAGAACATCAGGTATGAAAATGCAATTATAATCTGCATCACTAATATCAGTTTTTTCAGTTAGAAAATTTTCTGTAGGATTCTAAAGCCCAAAATATGGAATGCCTGTTCATGAATTTAAAATGAGAATTTTCATTTATCCATAATAAGATAATCCATTCAGTTTCAATTGACAGTGCATAAGGAGAGGGCTTCATTACCTTTTTTTGGAGTTGGTTCTCCTGTGATCTTGGTCGGATTTGACAATAAAAATGGCCTATTTTATTGGTTGTTTCTACTGGAAAGTTTTTGGGGATTGATTCTAATACTATGACAAGCAGTCTTTCTGCAATGATTTACTCCATGCATCAGTAGATATACTGTTCAGATCAGATGTTTTAATATCATATGATAAATATGGGTTGAAACACAAAGGTTCATCATGTTGCAATTTTGCTCTTTTATGCACCATCTTGAGAGATTATTTTTTTTATTTTTTTATTTTTGGTTGTATCTTAATGTTAATATGATGGGGATTGAGAGAAAGCTTTCATTTTTGTACTGTGCACTTGACTATAACATTTTTCACTCTGCAGGAGCGTCCAACTAAGCAAATATTTATTTCAATATACATCATGTATATTTTATGGCAGTGGAATATAGCTTGTAAGGTGGCGGAGGTTTTTGGATCTGTGTTTGTATTATTCTGTAAATGTATCCTCCTAGATTCGGCAGACTAGTGAGTACAGGACAATTGGAAGTTTCTTGTCTGATGTTTGTGTAGTTTTTGTTAGGCTCTTTATATATCTGCAATCCATCCTCACTGTATAGTTTTCTGCTGGATTAACAGTCTTTAGGTGAACAATCGTATTAACATTTTATGAATATATTTGGCCCTTTTTGAAGTGGGCAAGTCACATAAATTGTAGCTTTAAAATTAAGAATTTTTTCATTTGGTTCATTAATATTTATATAATATTTTTCTCTGTAGGTTTTTTTTTTATATATATATATAAAATAAATTCTTTACAATTCAAGATTTGTCACCAATAAAACAACTGAAATGGATAGAGATAGAACCAAAACATGAAATGAATAAACACTAAAGGTGCGGTTGGTGTGTGGAATTGGATTGAATTATTTTTATGGAATTAGATTGAATTGAAATAAATTAATACTGTAATGTATTTAGTACAGTACGGATTAAATTAAAAATAGTATTGTTTTTTTTTTTTTGGTATAGTATGAGATTGGAAAAAAATAATTGTATTATTTTTTTAATAATAATTAAATTTTAAATAAATTAAAATATTTAATTTAATTTAAAAATTATTATGAAAAAATATTATTTTTTAATATTAATATAAAATATTTTTAAAATAAATTTTAATATTTTATTAAAAAATTAAAAAATTAAAAAAAAAAAAAAAACAGGTGGATCAATTTTGTCCCACCTGTTTTGGCGAGACACAACAGTCTAGTCTCACACCAAATATGAAAAGCCAATTGCGCTTCACACCAAACAGTGGATTGGTTTTAAAAATAATTCAATCCCTGTTATCCCGTCTAGCAAACGGGTCCTAATAAATACTTTGTTCAGAACATCTCATTGTATATTCTATTTGCATCCTAAGTAATAATATGACCTTTGATAAATTAATGGTGATTTAATATATAGCAAATGAAATAAATTATTATTAATGTATTTATTTATCAATTGTTAAATCAATGTTATAAAAAAATATTTAGTATCATTGTAGCTTTATTTGTGTATGTTTTTTGGCTTACAAAGTTACAATAATAAATTTACAATTGGGGTCTGCATTTCACTTTCAAAGTTACATAAATTTACAATAATCTATTTGTATAGACGTGTAAAGGATCTCTCTGTGTCTCGAGATTTCTGCACTTCATCCTTCGTTTACGACAATATTCATATTATCATTCTCAATACACTATCCTGGTTATGGATTATGTTCTTTTACTGTTCAGACCACTGTCCATTACATTAGTAGTACTTCTTTTTTAAGAAGGTACAATTACAAAATTAATAACTACTGCAACCTGTCGAGATTAATTATTAAACGTAAGGCTATAGTTGTTTTAACTTTTCAAACTAATGATGGCCGCCTAATCAGATTTGAGATTTTATATGATTTCTGCATACAAAAATTTCAAAATCTTGATTATCGAAACCGTCCTACATAAAAAAAATAAAATAAAAAAAAAGTATTCCCAAAGTTGGTCACTAGTGTTATGCAGATGACATTTAAATCTTCTTTTTCACAGCTGTAATGATAAATGCCTAAATACGTGTAGTATATAGTTCACAATGACAGATACCATGTCAATCCCTCGAACCACAGATAACAACAGTGTGGTGGGGCAGATGCAGTTCTGCAAATATCTGGAAATCACAGTCCCAGTAAACCTCCCCATCGTTCTACTGTCATAACTTCATAAAAAATCAACATACATAAATTCAAAGCTTTTTTGGCTAATGCTAGACAAGTTCATGCATACTGATGATGAAGTATGAATTAGTATTAAGCGTTGACACAAGCACTTAAATCTCACTACTTCAACAACATCTTATGGTAATTATTCAACAAATTATCCTAGGAAGAGAATATGCACTACTTACTAGTTGTCAAGTGCTATCTTGTCCAATGGTTATTGGCCTTGAAATCAATAAAAACTTCAGTCAACCAAATATTCAGCGAGGGAGGGGAGGACACAAGTCTGGTTATTTGTTTGAAGTTCTCATATATGCCAATAGACAAGGAGATACAAACGTGGGGGGAAAAAGTACAACCTTGTCGCTCCTACGTTTTGTGAGAGCACTACATTGCACATTAAAGAGAATGATTTGAGTGCTGGCAAAAAAAGAGAATGTTATGATATTTTTCTTAGCCCTGTAACATAATTTCCAGTCAGAACATCTTAAAGACCCAAGCCAAAAACATACATTAATTTTTAATTAAACAAAATTGCAGGAAATTTAAAAATCTCAATCTGGTGAACGTATCACAAAACTATCTGATAAACAACACGGACGCTATTAAATTCATCCTCTTCCAGCAATCCTCAGTAAAGGAGAGATTATACCCTGCATCTCTTGCAAGGATTGTTGTATCCTTATCTCTTCCTCAATGGACCTCTTAAGATTTCTAATATGACCCTTTAATGCATCAGAAGATTTAATATCTTCAGCTCGCATCTCAAGTACCTTCTTCATCAACCCCATTAACAAACCAGAGTATCTTGGAACTGTGGAGTACTTCTGCATGAAACCCAACAGCAATCCAAGCTCCTCGTTATCCAAATTCGAAACACATTTCAATAACTTCCTCCTAGCCACCAACTCCTCCATCACAGCCACCACATTTTCCGGATTCTTACCATTTAATACTGACACCAATGCTTCCTTATGCCTAAACTTCTTCAACAGTTTATCATGCTCCCCCAATTTCACCTTCTTTGGTCTAGCAACTACATAATCCCATTCCTTTGGCTTCTCACTCTGACCTCTCTGAAAGTACCTATAATTGGTAGGCCTCAATGTAGGCTTTCGAGGCTCTTCTACTCTCCCTAAACTCCAAAAATTCCCAACTGCACTCTCCTCATTTTCCTTCTTCTTCCTCCTCCCAGCAAATATAATACCATTAGATGACCCAACAACTCTTGTCATACAATCAGGTGAAAATGCAACAGACATGAGAGGAGCTGGAAACCTCATTGAATGAGTAACCTTCATCTTCCCATAATCGAAAACCTTCATATACCCATCCAAAGCAACACTCAAGATTCTATACTGCATTGCTTCCTCTCCACCCTCTTTCCCAACTCTCCCTACGCAAATGGATGTAACAGTCTTATTGTGATTCTCCATCGAATACACCATCTTCCCTCCTCCAATCAAATCCCAAATTTTCAAACTATTCCCACCTGCGGTTGCAAGCAACCCGCCGGAGGGCAAAAACATAACATCCTCTATTGGCTTCCCATGATTCACTTCCATAACTGACCTCGAATTCTCAACTCTCACATCCCACAATTTCACAGTATGATCATAAGACCCCGTAACAAACATCTCCGCAGTCACAGGAGAGCAGTCCCCGCATCTCACGTAATCTTTATGTCCTAGCAAATTCGAAACCACACTCTCCCCAGCAACATCCCAATATTTAACTACACCATCATCACCACCAGAAACCAAATGCAATTTATCAAGAAATGGGTACTTGACGAAACGTACCGGACGAGCGTGAGACCTCAAACGACGAAGTGGGGTCCGCGTTTTGACGTCGAAGACTTGAACTAGTCCAGAAACATCGGCGGCGGCGAGGAGAGAGCCGTCGGAGCGGAAGGAGGAGCAGGAGACGACGTCCTTGAAGGAGTTGATGACGGAGTGCTGAGAGAGTGTTTTGGAGGAGAAGAGAGTGAGAGAGGCGGAGTGGGCGGCTGCGAAGAGGTGAGGTGGATTAGGAGAGTAATCGAGAGAGTGTATGGAGGATACTAGGTTGGGGATTTGGTGGGGTTTGAAGGAGGACCAGTACTTGGATTCTGGGGTTTGAGAGAGAGTCCTGGCTTTGGGTTTCAGTTTAGGCTTGATCGGGAAGCTTTTTCCGACGTGGGATTGCGGTTGTAGGTCTTCCGCCATTGAAGCTGTTTGCTGCTTCGAAGCTTGTGTGATACTTGCCCAAAAGGAAGATTGAAGAACCTCTCTTTTTAGGGTTTCTCAGGGGTTTTTGATGGCAGGCTGTCGTTCAGCAGGATCCAGAAACGGCGACGTTTCAAGTTGAATTATTAAGGGCAATTGCTAAATAGGTTTCGGCCCTTTTTTTTTCTTTAAGGACACGTTTGATACATGAGACTGATTTGGACTGGACTTTACAGAACAAAGTTTTAGTCTCACATTTAGTGTGTCACTGAACTATTTTAAATGGGACTAAATAATCCTGGCCCACAAAAAATATTAACTTTACTTCAATATACCATCTCAAATGAATTTATATTTTTTTCATCAAAATAAAATATTCTAAAAATATTTTATCTTCATAAATTCACAATTCTAAGCATTTTCTATTTTACCATCTCTAAATAATAAAATATTATTATCTTTTTACTTCATGAATTATTTTTTTTAACTTTCTCTTAATTATTTTAGATAATAATTTACTCACGTAATATATTTACACTTAACTATTTTACATTTAACAATTTTAATCTAAATTTTTTAATAATTAATTCTTTCACCTAATTTTACAACTAATGTATTCATTATAGATGTTAATATAATTATTTTTATTTTATTAAATTATTTTCAGTTAATTATTATATTAAATGATAATTATATATATATATATATTGAAGTTTTAAAATAATTTATTTTTAAATAAAATAATTATTAGGTTATTGATTAATAAATATGTATAATAAATGAAAATTTTAAAATAATTAAAATATAGTCAAAATTATACTCATTTGAAAGATCTCAATAAAATATTTCTAATGATATAATTTTTATGCTAATTACATTTATAGTTAATATTGTTGTTTCAATGCTTTGAGGTTTTAGAATTATCTGCATATGTTAGATTATTACTTGTTTAATTTATATGCTATTTATATTTATATAAGTTTGCACCTTGTATTTCATCTTCGAATATTGAATAATATGAACAAAATAATAATTAAAAGTTAAGAAAAAAGTTGCATAATCAATTGAAACGATATAATTGGTTGTTATTTCATTTTAAACTAATGTCATAAAAAAAATCTATCAATAATTTTTTATATTCATAATTTTATAAACTAAAAAAAAAATAGTCTGAAAAATAGTCCGAAACAGTATTAAACACGAGTCTAAACTATTTTAATAGTCTAGCTCTTATTCCGGTGCAGTATCAAGCATAAGTCAGAATTTAATTCCAGTCCAGACCAAGCCAGTTCAGTCCAATTAATCATGTTCTTTTTTTCTTATAGGTCATGTTAGGAGTTGATGTTAACATCCAAAATTTAAATAAATAAATTATCCCTTCAAGAAAAAATTTATTTATATTTATTCTTCGAACAAAAATTATTTTGATTTATAATTTTTTAAAAATTATTATCTTTTTATTGATATTTTTATTTTTAATTTACGTCGTTTCTAATTTTTTAAAAATTCATCAATTTATTTCTTATATTAGTCAACAGTTAGTTAAATTTAACAGTGTTAATAGTATTTCAGTCTTTGCAGATTAAAAATTAATGTTAAAAAATAAATAAAAATTTAATTATAAAAATAAAATAATAATAACTGAAAAAAATATATTTAAAAAATAATTTAAATTACTTTTAAATTTTTTATTTTTAAAATAATTATTAATAATTAATAGTTTTTAAACCTCTTAACATTTTTAAATCCTTTTATTACTTTAATAATTCATTTTATTTTTAATTTTAAATTTATTATAATTTATTTTTACATAATAAAGTTATTTTTTATATTTTAATATTAATTTAAAGTTTTACTTTTAATTATTGAATAAATTAGTTATTTATTGTAATAATTTTTTTAAAGATTTTTAATTTTGGTGTTAATTTATTTTTAAATTATTTTTTATATTTAAGGGATTTTTTTTATAAATTTTGTGTATTTTATAATTTTAAATTTTTTTGTTGATACGTGTAAAATTCTTATTGGATGTACAAATTAATGTTAATTTGTTAAATTTTAAAAAATTTACGGTATAATTGTATTTTCAAACCTAATAATTTAAAGTTAAGAGTAAAATGATGAATGTGCATATTCTGTCATATTTAATTATCAAAAATTTGGTCAGAATGACTAAAACGATAGATTTAAAAAAAATTAGAGGCCAGCCAATGCAAAAAGAAAATATTGATTAAAACGTGTGAATTTTATTTTTATTTTTTTTTCAATAAATTGGTTTATGTATATAAAACAAAAGTTATAGTAATTTTTTTTCTTTTTTTAAAGAAGCGATTTTTATAATCTGTTGTTTCTGTTCTTTTATTTTAATAAGCGTTTTTTGTGATTAAATTGTTAGATTTTATTTATTTATTTTATTTTTAGTAAATAATACTTTTAATATTATTTACATTTATTGTACTGATATTATTATTATTATTTGGAAGGAAAAAAAAAAGAAATTTAATAATAATGAGACATGAATTATAAATTTATAATTTATATGCAACTTGTATATATGAATGCAGATTATGTAATTTATATTAATGATATTATTTATCCAATCTGAGTTAGTTTTTCATATTAAAAAATAAACATTGTAGTTTATAGTTTTGCAGACAATATTGGGTGTGATGGTCTAACTTGCTATTGGGTTCCAGCCATAAAAAAAAATATGTCTAGTAAAATTTTTTATTTGTTAAAATTTATCGAAGCATAACATGTTAGGGCCTTATTTTCAGTTGAGCCCCGAGCCATCAAAAAGCCAAGGCTGGCCCTATTTATGTATATATTATAGCATTATTTATTTAAATAAAAAAATAAAAACAATAATAATAAAAAAAAATCCTCTTCCAAATGGAAGAGATACCTATTCTATCTAAAATGGACAAGATCCAACAAGATTTCCTACATAATTCAATTGGATTTCCTCCATTTAGAGCTTAGATTTTAGGAGATCAAATTCTCTTTTGTTTTAAAAAAAATAAAATAAAATTAGGGTGACATATCATGTTTTGATTGACACTATAATTTTTAATTTTTTCTATTGCTTCACATACAAATAACTATTTTACCCTTACAGTGATAAGTGATAAATTTATCGTGGTCAATATATTTAAAAATACATTTGTGATATTACAGTAAAACTGTCATTATTTATATCATTATATAACCCTTATAGTATTAGATTGCAATTTATCCACTTCATTTACATACATTGTTTTCGGTTTTAAAAAATAGTATCACAAAAAGCTACATAAGATATTTGCATTTCTAAAAACATTATTTTTTGTTTTAATTATAGTAATTCAAATTATTATTTTAAAAATGATGTCAAAAACATTTTAAAGATCACGAAAAGTAGTCTAATTGGAAAGTAATGTGGGAATTAAGCACATGTCGCGATGGAACAGGCGGACAAAAAAAAGGAAAGAAAATAAAGGTTATTTCAAACAAAATTTTATGTGAAATAATTATTATGATATTTTAACCTATAATATCATATATTTAATGTGATTAGTTAAGGTTGATCAAATGACATACATTTCATACTTATGACAGAGATTGTAATTGGAGTCATTGGAGTCATACCACGAGCTTATAATCTGAGATCCAAAATTAATTTTAATAGATAATACACATACATTCAATATAGAAAACTGCCAATACAATTTATACAAAAAACTTCCTTCAATTTGAATACGTGCGAATTTTGTGTTCTTTCTTTATGTTTGCAAATTAGTGAGATTTTCAACCTTTAAGTATGTTGATAGTAAAAAACGGATTAAGGTAGTCGATGATTTGTCAACTGTACCACCTATGAAGAGATCGGTGAGGAGTGTCGGACTTATATCTACGATTAAGTTCCGACAATCAAGTTAGTGCAGGCATTATGGAGAAATAAATTACTAAAATTAAAAAGTTTTAGGATTGATGAGTTGTAATAAAATTATACATTGTTCCTATTTATTGCTGTTATTTATAAGCGTCCAACATTCCTTTTGTGCTCTATAATTTGGGGTGTGGTAGGCTACCACAGCAGTTGCTAAACATCCTATCATTACCTTAATCATGAATAATTGTCTTATCGGAGCACGTTTTCAGGGACGAGACAGCATAAATGGTTGGTAGGTGGCCTGTAATGTCAGACAATTAATGCGTCTAATTGTACTAATGATAGGATTCGAACTTGGACATGCCTGTCTATTAATGTTGTTAGGTGCATTAAGTGTGTGCAGTATATCTCTGAGTAAGGCCGTACTATATGTCATTAATTCGGGTCTGACGGACAATAAATGCTCTGCGAGAGTATTTACTATGTTCGGAGATTTCTTTCTTTCGCTGACTACTCTCTCGACGGAACAAGTAGAAATGATGTCGAGGGAGCTCTCGTCGTCAGAGAGAGAAATCACGCCAAACAGGATCTCAGCATTTGATGTTAAAACGACAACGTTTCAAACTATTAAAAATTACCCTCAACAATGTCTTTTTTACAAATCTTATAAAAGTTGAGATCGTTAACCTCCTTTACATCCATAGAATCTTAATTATGAGTTTAAGTTGTATACTTTATCCCAAATCCAAATTTGTACTTAAAAAGAGTATTTTTTATAAATCTCATGATTTTATGGATTTATTAATATTACGAAATTCATGAAAGATAAATTGTACTTTGTTTTAAAATTTTAGGACTTTGCATTCTATGTTTAGACAAGGTTTGGATTTATTCTAAGCTATGATTTAATTTATACGAATTTGTTAAAAAAAATAGATGAAATTATATAAAGTTAAAACTTTTTTTCACCATGATTTGAAATTTAATTTAAGGGGATATTTACAATAAGCCCCTGAGATTGAACATATTTTTAAACAAATCCTCTAATTTCAAATTGGGATAGAAAGCCCCTTATAGTAAACCAAAATCACCTTTTATTTAAAAACATCCCTAATTATGTACCAAAATGTCCAAAAACTCATTTAAACTACATTCTATTAGTTTTTATATATATTATTATTTAGGAGAGGGGAATCCAAATTCGGGACCTTAACTTCGTTGAGGAGTGTGGTTACAACCAGTTTATGCATGTGATCACACTTTTACGATTTTTTTTAATAGCAACTATTTGTGTTCGATTTTTTTTTTAATTGTTACCAACATAATAATTTGACTTTCTTTATATGTTTGCTCACGTTGCGTTTTTAACTTGTGAACTAAAAATATGAGGTAAATAACCACATCTAACTTATTCAAAATTTATAACTTTCGAGCAATGTAGCCAAAATGATTGGTTTGCAAAAAATGTTAATTTTAGTGTGGTGTCACAAGTACAAATTAAATTATGCTCGTCCAAGTCATCATGACAGTGAGAGTGTTCTTTGAACCAAGTAGTGGATCTAATTTTTTTTTTTTTAATGTCCAAACTAAGATTCTAAATTTGCATAGTTGAACAATAGTAACGAGAGAAA
Source organism: Xanthoceras sorbifolium (assembly GCA_003430845.1). NCBI lineage: Eukaryota > Viridiplantae > Streptophyta > Magnoliopsida > Sapindales > Sapindaceae > Xanthoceras > Xanthoceras sorbifolium. The sequence goes on from QUWJ01001443.1 coordinate 44,189, forward strand.
GAAAATAAGCAAGTTTTTATCTTTTTAAGTTAACAGATGTTTTTACCGGTCCACTTATTTTAGTGTTAAAAAACTCAACTTAATAATTCGGTGACTGAAAAAAATTTCGGCCCATTTGGTGCTTTTCACCCTTATTTTTACCAACTTTTACAATTTTAGCTGTATACTAATTATGGTTAATCATAATAATTAACTTCTGACAAAATATCAATTGACAGCCATCAATATATTCCATTTGTAGAAATTTCAAGACGACAGCGAAACAAAAAATCCCACCTGCATATTTTTTAAAACAATGGAAAATATGAAACTTTATACGTTACTGTAAACTGAAAGCTTATATATCATTTTTATGAAAATCAAACTTGACTGTGTCAAATAGATTCAAAATCTCGAAGCCTCTATGAATTGAAAGGGGCTCTATACTTGGTGGGTAATCTATCTATTTGTGGTTTTCGATTGAAGTTTATGTATATTTCAGAATATCAAAGTGAATACAATGAAATTCTTCGTTTTAAGATTTATTTGCAAATATTTTTCAATAGATTTTGAATTGGTGTTAAATTATCGCAGATATCAAAATTTATACTAGATCTATGTCGTCAATCATCAAGAGGACAGGATGTCGATCTTTAAGAACGAAATCTCGCAGGTAACATCTATTTTTTAAAGGTATTTGTATAGGTATATAGTCGTATCTCGTATTTGTTTTATTTTTCATTACCTTTTATCATATAATTTTATTTATTTGTTTTTATTTTTTGGGGAAGAGATTTAAATTTGGGACTTCAACTTCGTTAAAAGATATAGTCACATTTTTTCTTCAGATTTACATATGATATTTCGTCTTATATAACCCTAATTTGGTCAGACGATATTAACTCAAAATTTTGACTTAAATTTGTAATTTCAAAACTCATCCATTTATTTTCCTGCAATTCAACGGTTGTCACCCGCTTTGAAGTCATTTACTAGTCTTCATCATTGGATTATAAGGAAATTGATGGATAAATTTGAAAAATACAAATTGAAGTGAAGATTTTAAGTTGATTTTGCGTAACCCTAATTTTAAAGCCTTCAAATGTATTTTATATTAATATTTAGTAAAGATATGCTATCTTCTAGTTAGAAATCATTGCAGTTGGAACACAGCCCTAATTTTGTAAAATAGGATTACATTCGGATTTTATAGAATAAAGACTATACTGACTAAATAAATAATCATAATCAATAATTCCTTAAAAAAATATATATAATATTCAATAAATTCCCAAGTGATATTAACAATTTTATTATATTATTGAAAAGAAAATAAGGAACAAAAAAGTCCTTTTCATTTTTAGAGGTATATTTGTAATCAATATTCGCATACACTAGGATATTTTTAGTATAATATACATCAAATATGTATTACTGTATTCTTTATATATATATATATTTATTATTTTGATTTTTGTAAAAAACAAAAATCAATATATATCAAGATCCTAGCTTGTTTACTTTGTGACCAAAAACCAAAAATTTAAGAATTTAATATAAAATAAGGCGAATTGCAATGAAATACTCTGACATTTAGTCATATTGCAATGAAATCGTGAGTTTAGTTTTAATTATATATTAATACCCTTGACTAACTGGTTGATCGTTAGAGTTAACGGTCAATCAATAGTCAAAGGGTAATATGGTGATTTTTTTAATTTTTTTAAAATAAAAAATTAAATAAATTTCCATCATCTATTGATATTTTTTTTTTAAAAAAGAATAATTAAAAAAGAGAAAAACAAAAGAAAAATTTTCCCTTATTTTTTAAAATAGTAATAAAATGAAAAATAAAATATAAATGAATCTCCACACCCATCAATCTCGATGGATGGTGGAGATCTTATAATAAATTTTTTTATTAAAAAAGACCAATTAAAAAATAAATTAAAGTAAAAAAATTTAAAATAAAAAAATTTGTATTATTGTAAAAAATAAATACTAAAATTTGATATATTTTTTTTGCTTCGGGAAAGTGGAATTCAATCTTGAACCGTTAATTAGTTAAAAGGTGTGGATACCGTCAGATTATATTTACAACCGAACCAAAATTTAAAATTTAGATTTAAAAAATTATGAAAAATAATTAATATGATATACAAAAACAGATATTTAGTAGACATAGATATGAAAAATCATTGTATAAATTTGAAGTCTATCAGTCTATGAGACAATGATCTCCCAATTTTTACCCTGCTCTGCTCACAAGAGACAAGTATATAAGATTTTAGATACACCAACACATCAAAAAGAGAGTCTTCTATTATATTAACGTAGTCTTCCATCAAACATCCGCATATGTTATCTATAAATCCCACCACCCCAGACGTGTAAAGCTTGAGCCAAAACCCGCGAAATTTTCCGTTTTCTGTTTTGCTCTTCGATACAGTTCCCAGGTCAGTTCATATACTTTTAGTTTAAAGTTACATGAGATTTTGTTATTATTTTTGTTTTGTTTAGTTGATTATAATTTTAAATTATTTGCAGTGTATGGGTTATGTAGTAGGTATCTGGAACTCTATTTCTCTCTTTTTTTTTTTTTTAGGGTTTCAACGTTCAATTCACCCAGCTTGATGGGATTTTAGGGTTTCATGATATGGATTTTGATTTTTTTTTTTTGTAGCATATTCTATTTTTCAGTTAATTTGTTCATATTCTGTTTGAATATGCAATGTGCAGAAACTCTAGGCGGTAAATATATACACACACACACACACACATCAGAACTTTTCAAGTTAGCACCCCAGTATATTATAATGAGCACCCTTCAATCCAAAGGTTATTGTTTAAAGGGCCTTTTCTTTTTTTAATTAAATGGATATATATATGTGTGTGTGTGTGTGTAGTTTCAAATTCCGCGTTGTAGTCACACATTAGATATTATCCTAGGTTGACGGTTACGTCAATATATGAATGCAAACATGTTCATATATTAATAATTTGAAACCTTCACGGTCGCAGGGCTTCATTATATTCATTAAGAGAGTCTTAAACTCTTGAGTTGCATATGTATGTGTCTGTGCCTGTGCATTTGTAATTGCAGGTGCATTCTTTGAGCAGCATGCAGATGTCCCTGTGTGTATTATAGGAGGTTGTGTTGTTAAAATGTTCATGTGAAGGGTTATTTGAGAATAAAAGGAGACATAAATTGGGAGGTTCAGTATAGCCAGGCAGTAAATCCCAGTTTGTTTTCTGGCTACAACTAACAGTTATTAGGCCATAAAAGGAGTATGATTGAATTTGAGAAAATGAAGAGAAGTTGACAATTCTTTCTGCAACTTTTTTTGGCAAATAATTTGAGAAGTTTAGGAGTGGGTAGTGCCTCTAAGTACAGAGAATATATATTAATCTAAACTTATGTGTGCTTTTTACTTGTTTCAGTTTTTGCCCTCACCTTTTACCAGTGTCTTAGCCTTTTTAAGTGTTCAGTAGTAGTTATATATGCTCATGAAGGTAGTTGTAATTTGCTGTTACCATATATGCTTAGTGTAAACATTTTGCTCTTGGCTGTAGGTTCTCAAGGATGAGACCTAAGGAAGATTCAACATGTAATGCTAAGCGGGTAAGTACTTTCAATTACTTGTTTGACTTCAATTACTGCTGCTTTAGTTTTTCCGCTTCAAATATAATTTTACCCCAGGAATTAATTTTGCTCTCCTCCCTACCTCCTCGTCTCTCCCAATTCCGTGTGTCTGTGTGCATGTAACTTGATTAAATCTTGTGTATGTATATGAACTGGTAATTGACAAAAGTTTTAAATGTTTATATGAACAGGCCATTGACTTGATTTCAGGAGTGAAGGAGTTACATGGGTTTAACTCTCAGGAGCTTAATAAATTACTAAAGGACTCGGACGATTTTGCGGTTCACTGCAGTGATAAAAAAGGATCACCAATAAAGGTACAACAACAGCAGCAACTCATCATCATTGTCATGCTATCTATTTTTCTAATTTCTTAATTTTATTGTCATTACATGCGATTGTATTCCAGATCGATGTGGAAAAACTTGCAAGCATTCTTCCTCTGCACCTTATTGCAGTGCTTATTGAATCTAACCGAGATGAAGAATTGTTCAAACATTTATTACGCGGTATTCGACTTTTGCACTCCTTATGTGATTTGGCACCTCGACAGATTAAACTTGAGCAGGTTAATTTCAGTAATCTTTGGTAAACTTTTGTTTAGATAATTTATTGTATTTACTGTTTTGAAGCATGCTCAGAAATCTGAGGTCATCCATGAAAATGTTGGGGAATTAATGATTTGGGATCATAAAACCAACATTTATTAAACAATGATTAATAAATTATTCCTATTGGTGTTGAACTGAATTAGCAAGAACCTGCAGTTTATTATGTGGTCTTGTGGGATGATAAAATCCTCATCTGACTCACAATTTTGAATAAAATCGTATTTATGTAAATATATCCATGTATAGCTGAAAAGAAGAATGAGTCCTACACAATATCTTTTTATTCCCATTTGTCAATAGGCTTAGCTTAGACGGGCAATCATTTGGGTTGTCAAGCTACCAGAAAGTTTACGTTGGCTACAAGATGTACTGAAACTTACGAGATCAAAGTGTTTAATTTCCTTTTCAAGGTATAATGAATGGAGCATAAAAATAAAAGATGACCAGTTGATATCTATTGATGATTATGTTCTTTCTTTATTTGTGTTAGGCAACTACTAGACCTAAAATCATAAGCTAATAGGTAAAAGCCCAAACAATAGTATTTAAGCACTCTAACACACCTACTTACGTGCAAGATCAACAGACTTGTTATGTGGACCTAGCCTAAATAGAAACATAAACACGAAACAAATTCTAATAATAGATAACAAATTTACAAATATAATCACGTGGATTTAGGCACTCTTGGTAAAATTAACGCAAAAGCTTAAACCAGTAGAAAAGGCTGAAACAATATTATTTAAGCACTCTTGACGATTTTAATTTTAATTAAAATTGGAAATTCATGTCAAGATGCCAAAAAGTCATAAGATGGAGGCTGGGAATGTCTGCATTTCTGTTTCTTAATGTTAGCATTTATAGGCACAACCTTACAAAATCATTCAGAAGTTTTAGAGAGCTGTTTCTAACTAGAAAACCTGCACCTCACCCTTGGGGAACTGTAATGGTCATTGTTGCTCGTGTGGAGGAGGAACCATCTCTATTTTAACTTTGACTGGAAAAAAAAGATGTTGATTTTTATCTTATTTCATTTTTTGGTCCTGGTACTTGATCATCATTTCCCCGTGAATTGATAATGGTTAATCTAAACTTGGAGTCCTTAATCCGAGCAGATACCTTTAGACATGTAGGTATATTTGTGATCAGGTGAATTAGATCTGGATGCTTTATATCGTTTTGGTCACTTGCTCGTATTAGTACTTTATTCTATCATTAACTTGGCCATGGGCATCTTCGTGAACTTTGATTTATTTTCTCTCTTTCCATCAAATTGAATATTTATTTAGGATTTTTGAAAGATTTCATTGAATTGCATAGAACATACTTTCGCCTAATATTTCATTGTCTGATAATGGTTACAGATTTTGCTCGATGATGTAAAAGTTTCTGAGCAGATGCTTGATTTGGTGTTTTACTTGCAAATTGTTCTTGGTCATTGTAGCCAGGTTCTTTTCAATCCACTCCTCTTAAGTTTTGTTTTTCATGCTATTTTTCTTTACCGAGATTTGTTTTTAATGTAGGATTACAATAATTCAAGCCCCATTCTCCTGGTGCATTCAGCATTGGTGGCATGCAGTCTATATTTATTGACTGGATGTATATCTTCACAATGGCAAGATATCGCTCATGTATTACTTGCACACCCTAAGGTACAATTTTGCCCTCATGATTTGTTGAGGCTGATATATAGAGAAAATCAGGGTCAGGTGAAATTTCATGGTTATGGAATAGTTAGATTTTAGATCTATTAGTCAAACCTCATTTTTTGAGTCCTTGAGTTCCATAGGCTAATGCATATGTACTTACAATGATGATGAAATTTCTGTTACAGGTTGACATATTTATAGAAGGTGCTTTTGGAGCAGTTTATGGCATCACTAAATTTCTTCATATCAAACTATCAGCTCAGCAAACTGATTTAAGCTCAAGTCTTTGCCCAGCTGAGGAACAGGTGCTTAACTATATCTGCCAGCAATGCGAGGCTTCTTTACAGTTTCTTCAGTCGTTATGCCAACAGAAGGTTTTTCGGGAGCGTCTACTCAGGAATAAGGTATATAAATTTGAATTCTCTTTATATGTGTGTTTGAATCGAAGTGACATGTCAAAATGTCTTATAAATTTTTTTATTCTTTCACGTGTCAATTAAACTGTTTTTGTTTCCTATTGTTAAAACATGTTGTCAATTAGTATCAATTAGGCTGGCAATTAGCTATAGATTGATTCCATAGCTAGGTGATTGATTGAGTATTTATTTGTAAAATTGATTCTACTTCCTTTTTCTCTTCTAGACCTAGTACTATAAATTCATGTACCTTTGGCTGAATAATACACAACCCAATTCTCTCTCCCTCTCATCTATTTATCTTCTATGTTCTTTATGCTCTCTGTTAACACCTATTAAAAGTAATTATTAGGAGTAATAATTTTGGTGCAGAAGTATTTAATCCCAGGAGAAATGCGGTGATTTAGTATGGTAATATTTTGTGGAAATTTGTGCTTCCACCAAAGGAAAAAGAGAGAGAATTTTGTGGAATTGTGCTGTTCATGCTTTGCTGTGGGTTTATATGGAGGGCTCTCATCACCTAGGACTTTAGTGATATGTCAATTTCTTCATACACTAAAATTGGGAGAGGGTTTTGAGATAGTTTGAGCTTTTTGGGATTTTCCTTTTTTGGTATAGTTTTGGTTCACGGGACAGCTTTTGTTTTTTGGGATATCTATGGTTTTGTGGGCAAGCTCTTTTTGTTCTGATTTGAGTTTTGGCTTATCCTCTACAGGCTCTTTTTGGCTTGTTCACTTTTGTATATCTCTGTATTCTCTCATTTTGTAATAAATATTTTGCTGTTACCTATGAAGAGAGAAAACAAAAAACAAAATTTAGTATTTTGATTAGTCAGCAGAATCCTGGTTACAGTGGTATCAATTATGGAATAATGCGTAAGATCATCATAATTTGTTGATACATGCATGGAACATCTCCTTGTTCATTTATCATGGTTTAGATGTCCCTCTACGAGTCTACGTGTCAGGGAATATTTTATTTTATATACTCTCAAAGATAAAGTCATATTTTATTTATTTTAACTGAATCACTGATTCTAGTACTTTTTCAGGAATTGTGTGCAAAGGGCGGTGTTCTTTTTCTCGCTCAATCCATATTGAGCTTAAACATCAAGCCACCTTTTTCAGACTCTTCCACAGCTGTGGCTGCTGTTTCCAGGCTGAAAGCTAAAGTCTTATCTATTGTAAGTTCTGTATGGAAATTATAAATAGGTATTTTAGGTGTAAGCTGCTTCCTAACCAACAGCTGCTTCCCATGTTTTATATGTTATGGAAAAAATTAGTAAGTACAATGAATTTTAATGCTTTTTGATCAACCCCAGCTTCCCAGTTTTTTGTATTTTATGAACGTGACATCACTTGTTGATCTATTCATGAATTTTTTTTTTTTGTAGCTGCTGAACTTGTGTGAAGCAGAAAGCATTTCCTACCTAGATGAGGTTGCTGCTTCTTCAGAAAGCCTCGATTTGGCAAAGTCTGTTGCTTTGGAGGTTGTTTTTTCAGTTTTATTTAATTATGGTTTTGTAATATATGTTAAGACTTTGAGACAGAGGCTATGATTTTCACAGAATATTAACAGTGCTAGTGCAGCTTGTTTGGAGGAGACTGACAGATAGGACCTACCTTTTTAATGGTTTCTGCCTGAAAGTCTAATGCATCAAAATTGTTTTTATGAATTACTACTGCTTTCCATTTTGTTGATTTATCAGCCGGGTTATTTCTGCAGATTTCTTAGGCAGTGATTTGTTTTCTGAGATTGGTTCTTCTTCTTTTGTTTCTAATAAAGAAAGATATGGTTATTTGGGTAAAGATAAAATTGTGTGATGATGTTATTTATTTGGTCAATGCTATGAGTGCTAGCTCTTTTTTTCAGATTTTCCTCATGATCAGCCCTCTGCTTGCCTAGATTCTCTCGTATATTAATGAAGTGTTATCTTACTGTCAAAGTTCTTGCAATAAATACAGTTTGTCATGATTTAGGTTCTTGATTTGCTAAAGACTGCACTTATTAAAGATCCCAAACATCTTCACTCCTGCTTCGACAGAACCTGTCCAATGGGGCTTTTGCAACTCAATGCGATGCGTCTCGCTGATATCTTCTCAGATGATTCAAATTTCAGATCTTACATTACAGTGTGCTTTGTAAGCTAATATCTTCAGACTCCTTAGTATATACTTTTGTTCCACTACCTGCTGTTGTGAAACTATTGCACTTGCATCCTGAAACTACCTTTATAAAGATATTTTCAATGTTCATAAAATCTATGATCTTTTGATTTGTGAAAAACCATATGTTTTACAAAGTTTTAGAAAGAACCAAATTGTTGTGGTTTATGTTAAATTTTGTGAACTTGCTGCTGGATTGACAAGTAATTTAAATATTATAGCGGATATATGATATCTATTGTCTTTATGGCATCTGCCATAACAATATATGTGACCATGTCTTTTCTTATGTTACTCCAGACTGAAGTTCTGAGTGCAATATTTTCACTATCTCATAGAGATTTTCTAATCATCTGGTGTTCTTCCGAATTCCCCTTGAGAGAGGAAG